>VYZV01007188.1:0-26291 GCA_013401275.1 Pandion haliaetus | reverse complement strand
GGCAGGCTGTCCCCCTGCAGCCCAGGGAGGTGAATGGTGGAGCGGAGGCTCCCGAAGATGGCCGTGACTCCATGGGAAAGCCCGCGCTGGAACAGCGTGTGACTGGAGAGCAGCCCGCGGAAAGGACCCGCGCCAGGGAAGTTTGTGAGGAACTGCAGCCCGCGGAAAGGACCCACGTTGGAGAAGTTGGTGAAGGAGTGTCTCCCGTGGGAGGGACCCCACGGTGGAGCAGGGGACGAGTGAGGAATCTTCCCCCTGAGGAAAGGAGCGGCAGAGACAATGTGTGGCGAGCTGACCCCAACCCCCATCTCCTGTTCCCCTGCGCCGCCGGGGGGAGGAGGGAGAGAGAACCGGGAATGGAGCTGAGCCGGGAAGGAGGGAGGGGTGGGGGGAAGGTGTTCTGATGTTTGGTTTTCCTTCCCAATATCCTTGTTTTGATTTGATTTGTAGTCAATGAAATTGCTTTTGTTTCTTCCCCAAGTTGAGCCTGTCTTTTGCCCGTGACCGTAAGTGTGGAGTGATCCCTCCCAGTCCTTGTCTGGACCCACGAGTTTGCCTGTATATTTTCTCCTTGTGCCACTGTGGCCGGGGCAGGGGGAGTGAGCGAGCAGCTGTGTGGTGCTTTGTTATCGCTGGGCTGAAACCACAACACTCCCCAAACTCACAGTGTTTTTGTTGAATATCTGTGACCTGTAGGGGAAAAAATAGTACCAGATCTCATCTGACTTGGTGGTGGAATAGCTGAAACTCTAATTAGTTGGCATTAACACATAGTGCTGCAGTCTACTCATAATGTTGTGTTACCTCAGAATTATTGCTCCCTTAAAGTTAGGCATAATTATGAATAATTAATAATACATTAGGACTTTGCAAAAATGGTTCTTTCTATCTTTACTCTTTCTGTGTTGCCAGGAGTTACATAATGAGGTGAAGTGGGCACAGGTGGCACTAAATATGTGTGATCATACATACTTGGATTACCATGGTAGTACAGTATCTTTAAAATTATTGATTTGCTAAATTGTCTTAACTAAAAATAGTAAGGCAATAACTTAGCATAAATGAATTATTAATATTTTTCCTCTCTTTAACAGGCAGGAAAAGTTAATAAATAAATAAATTTGGGACCTAGCAAAAAAAATGTAGTCCAAGGCCAATCAGAGTTGACTGAAAAATAGCTACGAACATCAGTGGAATTTGGATTTGGGAGGATCTGAGAAAGGGAGAGTGGTCAAAATTAGAACTTCAAAAACCCAATTATTTCTCCAAGAATCTGCTCCATCCCCTTTCAAGTACAGACTTTTTCCCAAAAGTACATTTAAAGAGCGTGGAGGGCCAGGCAGGGAAGAGAGAGCGCTCACAATAGAAAGCTTTCTTGTAAATGCAGTATGTACCCAGAGGATATTAGAAGACTTTTGAGTAAACTGTATGATTGTACCCTGGCTGAAAAACACAAGAGCTTGCAATTATGCTGTGTTGTATTTATTCACTGGTGAATTCTTTTAGCTCTTTTTTCCCCCATAGGATTTTCTTTATTTACAGGTCGCGTGTTTTGGGTGTACTTCATTTTTAATACCATTCATAATTTTGTTTTGGAACCACAATATTTATTAGAACAGTATAGCATATAAAAGCCACCTTTTTGCCTTTGTGCAGCTAAAATAAATAACATATATAATACATATCCATCTCAGTGTTGAATATATTAAGGCACATTCACAATACTGTACTTTTCAACATCCAATTCTATGATTTAACTCTTCTCTGTACTATTTTTTTATTAAATCAGACACATTGGTGATCTATTTTGCAGTGCATGGAATGTAAGCAGTCCCCGGTACTCTTCATTCTCTGCACACCCTCTGTTCTTTTAAGATATTTATTGAAATGGTTGGTGAGGTGCAACAAGCCAGACATAATATTCCCCTTGCCTTTTGTGCAACTACACTGTAATGAAGAATTAATAACACATTCCTGAAGAATATTAATCATACTTTCATAAGCCAGTAAGGAACAATTTAAGTGCAGGAAAATTAATGTAACAGTCCAACTCATAGGCCCATGCAGAAAGTCAGAAAAAACAGGCCCTGCTAAAGGGCTTTCCTTCACCCCTGATGCAGTGAAGCATTAGTGCAACTCGTCACACAGACCACTGAGCTGCCTCTGTCCTTAGCCAATCTTGGCCTTCCAAAGCGTCTGGCCATGTTGTCAGCACTCCTCCTTCGTTTTATGCATAGGTACTCACTGAAAAGACCTCTCTTCACAGGATGGAGAACAGACCTAAACGGAAACCATTCATCCCTTCCTGTAAGAATATTCCCAGTTGAGATAAAAGGTGATCTGACAATCTTCATACATTTGCATACAGGGGGGAAATCATGTGGCCAGTGAAAGTATTTACTTTTGGTATTTTTGAAAATATTTATTTCTGATATCTTCAAAATATTTTATTACAAGCTTCATTCTTTTTCATTTTATATTTCACCTTTTTGGAAATAGACGTGAAATTAAATTTCAAAATGAGAAGTGGTTTTAAGCAAACGTCCCTTTGAGATTTCTCATCCCAAAAATGTCAGAATGAACTTTCTGGTCATTCCTAATTTATTTCTAACATTTTTCCAGGTCTGGAGAATCACCTGAAACCTCTTCATTCAGGGGAGCAGTTTCAATTTTGACAAATGGGTGTTTCTAGAGGAAAAAAATAATTCTGTCAGAGATGGTCTGACTAGCCAGAGAGTAAAGTTCCCAGTGAGGCTTTTCAATACCATGTTTTCTTGACATGATAAATCTATGATAACTCTGCAGTAGTTTAGTGCCTGCCATTTTTGCAAAATGCAGGGTCAGAAGTTGACCCCACAAAACATCTTTAATGAAAAATTATAACGATCTGAGTATAACCTGTAAAAGATTTAATTTTTCAGAATCTCTTAAAACATTACACAAAGGGTAATCACGTTAAAAGAAACCTCTTAATTAGACACTGTGTTAAAATGAAAAAGCCTTTATGAAGGAGACTACAGTGTTTCACTGTGGGCTTGCTTCTTAATCAGGATAAATATTTTACATCAGGAAGAGTTATATATTTTTAGTAAGCTCACTGTTGAGGAACTTTACTCAATCAAGACTAAATCTTGGCCCCCACAGTTAAGCACAGAAAGGACTGACTAGTGGGAAGAGGGGGCGGGGGGCTATTTGTGAGTGTGACGATTATTTGGGGGGAAAATCTCCCAGTCCTAGCCCAGTTAGGGTTTTGTTGCTGTTTTCACAACTATGTTGAGTAGAAGAGACTCCAGTGAAACAGTCACGAAAAATTGTCAGGGATATTCAAATCAATCTTTGGTAATTCCTGATGATTTTTTCATTCTTCTCTAATGTAAAGTGTGTTCAGTGTGTGTAACTTCACATGGCCAGCTGTTGACCTGAGTAACTGGGTACTGCTGCTGCATGGTGGGATGTTTTGCCTTACACTGGCAAGCTGTGCTGGTGGCTCCTGCTGATTCTTCAGGGAGGTGGGATGCTCATTGCAGCAGGTCATAGTGGTACCTGCTCTTGGCAAGTTCATAGTCACTGAGGCTCAGCCTTTCTTTTCTTTCAGCTCATCCTGCATGCTTCCTGCTGTCCTGTTGTATTAAATGCTAAGGATGACAGCCCTGACTTTGCACTAAGTTGCGGGCTGCCATGCAATGTTGCGAGGAAAGTAGCAGCCTTTCTGACAAACTGTAAGTGCTTATAAATCTGAACTGAGCCATGAGGGTGTGCTGTGGTCCAGAGGAGTGGTGTGTGAAGACCTGCCTTAAGCCAGCTGAACCTGGCAATGCTTTTTGCCCCTATCTTTTGGCAAGAGGGGCCTCTATCCTGAATTCTGTGACAGTGTTATCACAAAACATGGTCCCGGGTCATTCTTCATCCTTAGTCAGCCAGCTAAAAGGGACCCCTTGCCCCACCTAGTAATAAAGGTAGCAGATGTGGTGTATGTCCTCGGAAAAAGCCCACAAATAATACAGTTTCCAGAGATTCCAAGACCTTTAGGATTGTTCTGACTCTTGCTTAAATGTAGGGGTTAGGACATGAGGGTATTATACTCTGTTGTCTTCTTCCTCGATTCACTTCTCTAGGTACATATGAGACAGCCTCCCAGTTTAAATCTCCAGAGATCACACAAGAGGTGGAAAAGGCTCATTTTGGTCTTTTTGCCCTTGGTTTAGGGCAGGAGCATCAATGGTCCAAAGTGTTGAAATATTGCTTCTGAATCTGCATTCTAGATATAGATTTTAGGTCTTTCAGGCAAAGGAGGAATGACTTTGCATGTTGAAAGTAGTAATCAAAATGCACAGCATCTGAATTCAAGGTCTGATGTAAACGCTACACAAAATCCCAGTCAGCTCCTAGCAGAATTTTGTAAGGGCATGCAAGGAACACCTTGATTAAAACAGTGGTCTACTGAGCCTAATTTCTAACTGCTTCTTATTGTATTAATTCAAAGTTTTTCTCTTATTGGAAAATTAAGTAGCAGGTGTAGTTTAAATGAACTGTAGCAGACTGGGTTTAGTGGTGTGGTAAATAGATTGTGATATTCATTTCCAATTAAGGTTCTTTTGCAAAGATCAATGAAGCACATTCTCATAAATTGAATCACAGTAAACTAATAAACAAATTTCTTTCAGCCTGCTGATGGCAAATTCTTATTTCCTTAACATGTTAGATCACATCATGGTATTAATTATATGATGCATGAGCAATAAAGAAGCAATCATTTATTTAGCAATAATTTTATATTTATTTTTACCTTGGAATTAGCTTTACAGATAATTCCATACCTATAGGCAAGGAACATTAAGCATTAGAAAAAGGAAATTTCAAGTGAATATTTTTAATGCTCGACTTCTATCATCCAAAAGGATTTTTAAGATCTTGTTAATAAAACTTCTTCACTGTGAGGGTGGTGAGACACTGGAACAGGTTTCCCAGAGAGGCTGTGGATGCCCCATCCCTGGAAGTGTTCAAGGCCAGGTTGGATGGGGCTTTGAGCAACCTGGTGTAGTGGAAGGTGTCCCTGCCCATGGCAGGGGGTTTGGAACTAGATGATCTTTAAGGTCCCTTCCAGCCCAAACCATTCTATGATTCTATGAATGTGCTGCATTTTTTTGTTTTGCTGCATTTTTAATTTGCTGATTAAAAGGGCCACTATATCTGAAAGGGTGCACCGTAACCTTTAAACTCAATTAGTATATGAGACATTCACATCAGTAGCAACAGTGTTCATGAATAATAGGGCAAAGGCTTAATTATGCATGTGTAAACACACTGCTATAGTAATTTTACAAAATTAAGTTACTAATTTACCAATCTTAAATGTCACCAGTATGTTCTTAGCATATTGTAATTGGGTGACAGTTTACTGGGACCCTACTCTCACTATATAAGAATACATTTTGGTGGTGAATAGACCCCTGATCCTTGATTGAGGTCCCTGGGGGGATACCAGCACATAGACCAGGCTAATGAAAATGGTAAAATAAAGCTCTCACTGTATAATAATGTCGTTTCTTGAGATCCTGTCATTATTGTAGGCATGTGAGATGCCTATCAGAATGGATTAAACATCCACAGGAGGAGCTTTTTTAGGCTTCCACTACATGAGGTTACATAAGCTAAGCTTGGGTTTGGAAGGCCAAACTCTCTTCAGGCCCTTTTTAGGCTGGTGGAGAGAGATCAGTTTTGCTGGAGGCCATTCAAAGCCCCAAGGTTAGACTTCTCTGGAGTGTTCTCTGGAGAGGCCCATCTCTCACCTTCAGCTATAGAAAGAAGTGAGAGAGAAGACTGAAGTTCATTTTGTGAATCTCTTCTATGTAAGGAATAGTAATTTGTGAATCTGTTTCTGAACAGATAGTTTTAAGTCTGGACATACTCACCTTCTGCAGTCTTCACAGCACTAATGCATCCACATCTTCTTTTCCTTCCACTTAAGAGAAGCTGCTGCTTTATTGCATTTTGGGATCTTTATTCTGATTTTTCCATCTCCTGTTTATCTCAGGCTAAGTTTATTGCTAATGACTGACTCCTCCTAGTTAATAGTATTGAAACACATCCTGTAAGGACTACTCAGCTTCTGCAGAGTTACCTAAGAGTTTGCAAGCGGAAAGTTGTCATTTCCTGCCTTGGATGGGCACCGACTGTGGAGAATTCCACTTCTGAAAAGTTGAAAACTTTCTAGTTGCCTTGTCCTATTTTTAATACAAAACATGTCTTGAAATTTTGCAGTCAGCCAAAAATCTCTTTCAGGCTTAAATATAGTCATTGTGCAAGTGCAGGCTATCCAAAAATCCAGCATTTCTTTTCCTTATGAGACCAGAGTAAGAGATAAAAGGGAAAGATTTAGGTCAGGTAAAAGGGAAAAGAAAGTGGCTGGTGACTTTGTATAGCTCACTCCTGCATCTCCTTTTTTGTGCTGCCCTTGTCCTTGGGTTCCTTGTGTTCCTTGTGTTTGTCTAAGAGGTGAACTATAAAGTACAATCACAGTCATTTTCTTGTTCTTCAGTCCTCTGGCAGATAGCCACAATTCTCTGGTGATAACATATTTTCTGTTCTTCTTAGTGATCTTTTTACAAAAGCCTCCATGAAAGTGATTATTCTGTTTGTCATAGTGTTAGGTTTCTTGGGGGGGGGGGAAGGGGAATGAAATAACAGAAATCTGACTGTAGTGGTAAATCGTTAGGTTTGCAATATGTGACGGTTTCCAGAGCGGAGGTTGGGTCTCTATCTGGATGTGCCAAAGTCCTACTGGTGATGCCAAGTGGCCATGGTCACTTGAAAAGCGTTCCGACCAAGCAGAGCCTGCCTTAGGTCTACTCTGAGTCTTTTCCAAAAGACTTGAAGTTGTAATTCTTCCAAACAAGAAAAAACCCAGCTCTTCAAGCGGTGAGTATCTTTGCTCAGCATGTAAATGTCTGGTCCTTTTGGCTCACCGTGCGGCATCAGAGATGGCTCGAGGCAGTGGATTCACACACTTCCTCTGGAAGTTTCTCCATTGCAGATGTGCATTGTAACTCAGTATTGCCCAGTAAGTTTTATGAATGAGTATGAATCAGTTGTGACGAGGAGAAGTGCTAGTGTTAATCAAATACTAGCCAAAGATACTCTAACCACTGGGAAGCACCTTTCCATCTTATGCATTCAATTTGAGTTATTCTATTAAGCTAATAAGTTTGGAAACAGAAGGAAAGTAACGATTCCAATTAATGTAACGGACTTGAGATGGGAGGAAAATTAATCTGCAGCTTAACAGACTGGGAAATACTTACTGTAGTGCAAAATAAGTTTTGCAATATGATGAATTACTTGTGTTGTGTGGAACGGGACATGAGACGAAAGAAAGTTTAAACACGCTTTTCCTGAGAGAGCAGAATTTGACCTATTTGTTATCATCATCCAGCACGCCTCCATCGCAGAGAACATCAACGGACCCACCATTTGTCTAACTGTTAATTGGAGTGAATTGGAAGGTATATGGCTATGTGGCTGGCTGGACTATATATTTTCTTACATTAAAGTCTGTAGCAAGTCCATATATACATAAAGCTAAATAGTTACAGGATTTATTTAATGCATACAATAGTTTGTGTGCATAGTCACCTCGGATTTGTATGTAAGGAGTAATTTGCTGATTTTGTTCAGGGACCTGGTTACATTTCCTACCAGCTTGACTACAACACACCAAGAGCAAAAATCTTGGCTGCACTGAATTCAATGATGGCATTCCCACCAACTTAATAGGACAAGGACCTCTGCCTAGATCCTTAGGAGAGAGGATAAGACAGATTTCAATATTAATATATTTTGTTATCAAATGTTGAAGAAAAAAAGATCAGAGCTATATGTTGGTAAAAATATTAATTGGTACTAGAAATACTAATTTATTTTTCTGTGTGAAATAATTATTTTTGAGTCATAAAAGCTCAGAATTATTAGCATGCAACACCAGTATCCACAGCATGAGAGCTGTTGCATTGGTAGAAGAACACGTGTAATCTCTCTGAAAGTAGGGCACCTCTTGGTAAATCTTTCTATGATCTGTATCAACAGAACAGCAATTTTCCTTACTTGCTCCCAGCCCTCGCCAAACCTTTCTTCACAATCATCTTAATTACATTCCCATATTTCAAAGTTAAGCACTTTATCTCTGGCCTGAATTAGCATGGCATCCAAGCCACTCATGGGTGAAACAGAGATGGAGATACTGTACGTGTTAAAAGCTTGTGTAGCTTCAAATCAGCTGGACAGAATCACAAAAGAAAAATCCAGTGTGGGCTGTTTAATGTAACCAGACTTCCCTGGCTCAGGAAAGCTGCAGGTTGCTGATGGCCAGGAAACTACTCTGAGGAGGTATTACTACATTCCTGCCCTGTTCTTATACTCTTTCCCAGGTAGGGAGGATTTAGATTAAATGGACCTTTCACGCCATCTGTATGGATTTTCTTATATTCTTGGGTTTTTATCTACTATGCTATTCAGATCCCTGCTTAAAATCTATTTCTTCCAGAGATTTTTTTCTTCCTTCTTTTCATGTTCTTCTCATCTTACACAGCCTGTGCAAGGATAGTGTCATCTTTTGTGACTCTAAGGCCTGATACAAAACTATGATGTAAAAGTATTTTTAATTCTTAAAACTAGATCAAGGTATCTGACAAACTGGGGAAATGGAAATGGAAATGACCTGTGGAGATTTGTTTATAAATTTAGGCTTCTCTGTTCTCTTGGGTGATTTGAGTGATTCCAGCTTACACAGAGTTTGAGGACTTCGATCACCAGGTAATGATGTGATTAACAGAAGATTGGATTTCCTGCAAGAAGCAATTACCTTGATTGATAAGAAAATTTGAGGAAATTCATTCACGACTTAATGAGATTGACAAGGTCATGGTTGAGCCAGGCATCCACCTTGAATAGATAAGGTTATGTGTTTAGAAGAAGTAATCCAAAGACAATAAGCTCCTCAAAAAATGGATCATTTTTATCTATGCTGAGATGATGAATGAAAACATTAGACTTGTGCCTGTGACAGAGTCTGGGGTGTGAAGATCAGGAGAGATTCTTCACAAAGTCATTTATAGCACTAGTATTGCCGCTGTCCCTTTTTTATACCATTAAAAAGAATATAAAAATGACTTTCAGAATCTTTGTGGCCTCAAAAATCATCCCAGACCTTTATCTTACAACTCTGTGAGATGTTTTGTCTGTCAAGAAAACTGGAGGTCATAAGAGAAGGGATATCATTCCTGACTGCGTGCTCGTCGCCTGCTATCCACAGTGGGCTCCCTTAGGGCTGTCAGCAAAGACAAAAACACTTTTTAAATTCATGAATCCTGGACTCTTTCTTAGCCTGGGTTAAAAAAAAAGGATTGCTAAGATAACTAAATAAGACACTAAAAGGAGATAGAAATAGATGAAAAAAGGAGATGATTTATTGTTTCAAACATGCTAGGAGTCATTCATGGAAAAACACATTTACACATATGTAATTTCTATCTTGAAGTGGTGCAGTGGATTTGTTATTTTGTTTTCTGTTGCAAGTGAGAAGAAATGGACATGGCCAGGAGAAACGGTAACTAATACTTTTTAAAGTACTTTAAATATGAGTGTTTGACACCACATGAAAAGTAAAACCCATGCTTTAGTCCTTATCCCAAATCTAACTATACGGTGCTCTTCTGCCTGTTTTTTCTTGATATGTGTCATAACTATTAGAACCAAGTGATTTAGAAATTTCTAGCTGTACCTTATTCTAATTCCTGGTTTATTTTCATGATTTTTTAATATTTACTTATGCATAGCGATTCCAACATAGAGTAGCCTTTTAAATGCACATGGCTTCACCCTTGGAGTTAGTCTGGTGTAGAAACCTCTCAAAAGGCAGAAAAAATTGTTCTGTTTTTATTACTTATGCAAGATCCTTACAAGCGGTGTATCAAAAAAAGGCACTTCAAACTTACTTTGGAAGAGTTGTATCATTCTATTTCAGAAAAGTGTGTTCACAAGAGCATATATTTTCTTACATAACTTTTTTTAAAGAGTTTGTGTGTAGTGGGGGTAAATATGTGAAAGGGCAAGTAATTGAAAATAGAGTAGGAGATAGCTGGATATATTCAATATGTAGTCTTTGTTGGACCGTAAGCACTTCTCTGTATACTTCGTTCAGTTGTTATTTAATATATCACCCCAGAATGAATGCAAGGAAGGTAAACATGCATTCATTTTTCTGAGGAGTTTGTAAATGCATGCACAGAAACCTGCAGCCCCTGATCCACAGCAGGTAGACTAATCCTACTTTCACTGAGCCAGTGCCAAGTAGCTGCCCCTTAATTCTCTATTCATTTCACTGTTTTTACAATTACACAGAGTAAAAAGTATTCTCTGCTCACCACAGCAGGATTTCTGAATCATTTCTACAGAACCCCATTATGCTTTTACAGAACACTTTTCATTTCATCTCTAATAAATTCTGCAGAAGTCTCCTAAAAAGCCTAAACTATACCTCTGATGAGGCAGTGGTTCTGTTTTCAGGTTTCAGTAAATAACGTATTGAAACTACTCATACTTTATAGAGTTTGTTTATATTGTTATTAGTAACTCTGCATGAAAACACACTTGAAATGCTAATAGATCATCCTACCCTTAGTTTGGAAGGATCCTACTGCATTCTTAATGTTATTAGGAAGATTAAATTATGAGTAGTTCTACAGTCAATGGACAAGATTCTAACCTAATTTAATAGCTTTAATACCAGGACATAAGACATAATGCAGACAGAAAATTTTAAATTATGTGGAATTGCTTCTTGTGATGTAAATAACCATTTTTTTAACATTTGCCTGCTGGTTTTGCATTTCTAATGGAAATGAGTTTTCAGCAATAAGAGTGAAGGGGTGTTCCCAGTGACAGATAAGTTACTTTGGCAGAAAGACATTTTTGAAAAGAGATTCACATGAGAGGAGTGTGTTAGATAGATGCAAAGGCACCATGCTCACAGGGCAGTTGGCTAGGCTTCCTGATGCATGCTGAAACTTCTTCCTTGTCTCAACACCCATACGATTTCTCCTTTTGTTCATGTTATGACTGGTGACTTCATTTTTCTTCCTTGTCAGTTTGTGGAAATTTTACTCCCTTCTCTTACCCACATTGTTGTTCTAGTCAGCTTGGTTACAAAATCCAGCAAATCTCTGTTTCTTCTATATGAAAAATCCCTAATTACAAATTGTTACAGACACAGAAACCTTTACTGCTGTAGCTGTGTTTCCCCAGTGTTGCATCCCAAAGTTGGAGCGACTCAGGTTAGTGGATTTCCTTTGTCAGAATTAAGGTGAAATGACACCAGGGGAGTTCAAACAACAATCAACATTTATTCAACCTAGCTAACCTTGCCCAAGTACTTGTGAACTTATCAATATGAACCTTGCATCATGTCATTAAGCCACTGTTTGAAAAGAGAAGGGAGGTGTAGAAAAAGAAGTGGAAAAAGGAACATGAAACTGTGTCAGAAGGAGATCCCTCCCGTTGAGTCACGAGGTTCAGAGACGACCCCCTTGCTTTCTGGACCTCGTCTCAAAGAGGAGCCCAGGGGCGGCTAGATCCACTCCTAGTCTCAGCCTTGGTCAATGGTTTACGTTTCAAAGGATGTGGCATAGGGATTGTGGAAAAGAGAGAAGAAAAAGAGAGAGAGAGAGAAAGAAAGACAGAAAGAAAAGAAAGAGAGAGAAGAAAAGGGTTTCACCAGTCTTGAGCCCAGCGTTGGTCCAGCCAGTGTAGAGATCCAGTTCTGGAGGGCGCGTGCTGAGAACCCGTTCTTCCTTCTTTTATAGTGTGCTAGTCAGTGATCTCGACACGCGCAGTTCACGTTCCCAGGGTCCTCAGAAATCAGTCAGTGAGCTTGGGGGAGTTCACTGGGGAGTTGCCTCTTTCCCTGCTGGCACGACCGCTTAAGATAGAAGCACAGTCCCATCCTCCGTAGGTCCCCCTCCTCCAGGCACATAAGCTGTGCTCCTTCTCACGGTCACTTAAGATAAGGAATTGCGGCTTTGGAGAAGTGCTGTCCCACCCTGTGTGGGGCCCTCTCCTCCGGCCACATTGTCCTGTTCACACAACTGCAGCGTTTTTACAGAGGCATCTTCTCCACCAAAGTTCTTTAATGAATGTTTGAGACATTGACTATAATTTGTCAGACCCAACTATAAGCCGTCACACCGAATGACAAGCATGGGACTTAACTATGGATGTGTTACAGGATCTTAAAGGCTTGGTGTGATGAGATTTCCAACATAGTCTCAGTGGAGCTTAAAAGACTGGGATTCCCTTGGAGTTCTTTTCCTGAATTACCAAGACAGTGTTGATAATTATGTCTTTTACCTCTTGCTGCATGTCTGCAACAAGGATGGAGTGCTTAACTATCTCATATACCGTGGTGTTTCCCATCCCCATGCAAATCTACTCAGAAGTTTAGTTCTGAACCTGAAACCTTACTGAGACATCATGTATCGACAGTTTCATACCTTAGGATTTGATTTTCCAACATTATCCAGCTTAAAACAAAATATTTCTTACAGTTCCCCGATGGAATGGAGGGTATTGAAGTCTTCCGAGAAGCATTCCTATGCTGTTGGCTCTTCTGTTGTGGCTGTGGTTTCTGGTTATTTATTCTGTTGTTAGACTTTGATGCTGATGATGCCTAGAGCTTTAGATAAGCAACTTCATCAGACTGGGTCATGCATAACCACCCAGCACTTTCCTGCTCAAATTTAGAGGTATATTGCAGAGGTCATTCATTTTTATGCAGTAGGGAGTTGCGATTCCTGATGCATTCATTAGGGAGAGCATCTGGGGGAAAAAAATCAGACAAGAGCAAGTCAATTTGTCAAGTCACTTTGTCTTCCTTTATTGATGGCAAAACCATGAATCTCCTTGAGCTGGAGATCTGCCTTGGATTGATGCCATGTTGAACCTAAGCGCTCTGAGAAAACCTTCATTCCTTTCTTAGGGTTGAAAGACAGTAATTTTGTGTTGTTCCTCTTATTGTATGGTCTTTCCTCTGCAGAAGAGGAAAACACATTAAGTCGATGATAGATGTGAAGTCATCACATCTCCAGAACTTTGTCACTAGTCATTCAGCTTCAAGTGATACAAATTTAGAGATTGCATAAATCAAGAGATAGGTTGCATGCCAGTGAGTGGCTGCTTTGATAAAAGAGAGAGAGAGAGGCAGCCTGTCGGGGAAGTAATTAATAAAAGAACCAGAGCAATAATAAGTAATCTGTCCTTCTGATCTCAGTAGTGAGGCACATGCTTAACTTTTCGCATATGGATAGCTTCTTGGAAGCTGATGAAAATATTAACATACTGAAAATTTATATACCTTTAGTTATTTTATAGCGAAATATTTTCTTTTCCCTCTCTATATGTCCTGTGTGTCTTTCCAAACCTATGGATCTTTATCCCTGCTGTCTGGCAATTCACACATACATAGAGAAGGTCATTTGTGTTTCTTGCTTTGTGAAGAGGAGAGCTTGTAATGCTGTAATGAAAACACCAGAACATTCCCCCTTCTCAAAGAGAAATTAACTTAATTAGCCTAAGCCCTCCCTCTTTTGGAGGGANTTATCCAGTATGTTGTAAAACATAGTATTTTGATAAAGTAGGAGGAGGAAATTGCTTTTGATTGGGAATTGTTCATTCTGACAGACCAGACCAGCAAAGGGGAACAAGACGTTTTCCTTGTGTGTTCATGTATGTTAAAAGAGTTCTCCAGTGAGAACTCTTCCCTCTCCCCCTCTCTCCTTTGTGAAGTGGCTGATGCCAGAAGTTTAAGATGAGTGAACTCTTCTAAGACATCATTTTCAAGTTTGGTAGAGTTCCTGTTTTCTTATCTTCCTCCTCCTCCACCAATGTTTCCACCAGCTGTCAGCTACTACATTAAATTGGGCCTCCAACTACTAGTTTAGCTGGTTTAAGTTTAGTTGGTTTGGGGTTTGGGAGAGGGGAAGACAAGGGTTAATCAACTTGTGTTTCTACTGCTTGTTTAACCTTTAAAATCAGAACATTATAGGCTGTGAGGGATTTGAAATGAAACTTCCATTCAGATTATGGTGACAGCTTCAACTTGACTTTGCTTCACAAGGATTCAAAACCAAAAGAGTGTTCACTTTTTCAGAAATCATTCAGTGCCCTTTTTTAGCTTAAACCCCAGGGATAATTTTTCATTGTTCTTGATAGGAACTCTTTTGGCACTGTCAGCCTTGCTACGTTAGCATTCATCCAGGCTTTCTAGTTAATGTTTCCTTTACTATCAAGAACTGTTGCAAACCAGGTTAACCTTTTAGAAGGTTTGTCACAATGCACCCTCAGAGCAACTAAACAGGCATCACACTGATCTTCTCAGTCTGGTGTGATGGGTTGTCAATTGACTGGGAATACCTATTGCCTGACACTACATTGTACAGTATAATATGATTCTTTTAAAAATCATTTCTAGGCAAAGCCCTTGATAGTATATTTTAATTATCATAGTCACAAAATATTCTAGGCAGGTTACTGTCCTCTTTTTTCCACCGAGTATTTCTACAAGCTATTTTTGTCAAGTGAACCATTTAGCTGAAATCAAAATTGAGTTTAATCTAGACATTTGTAGGAATACAGAAATTGTCATAACACAAATGGTTCATCTGGAGTTGCTAAGGTGTCTTGCCTTTGACAGAAGCCAAGACCAGATGCTTCAGAAAATGGTTTAAATCCCCTATAATGGATAATTCAGCAATAACATGCTGGGGAAGTGGGGGCGGGGGTAGTTCTGGCCAACCTCAAGCAGGTAGCAACTGCCTTATGTCCTGAAGTATGAGGGCTGAAATCCCTTAAACACTATAACACCACACCTACCATGACTGCTTGTATAAACTTACTGGGTCATTTAAATGTCACATTTCTCGTTTCAATGAGCACATGGGTTTCTGTTGCTTTCTCCAAAGCTCCATTTTCCCAGCATTGTACTTTCTTTATTATTTACCCTGTACACCTCTTCCCAGCCCATGTTTTTCTCTCTGTCTCCATGTGGGTAGTTTATGCCCATTTGAATAAGAGACAATCTTCTGTCTTGCAGCTTCTTGCAGATGCATTTGAGCACTTGACAAGTGTCTCCGGTGCCACAGCAGAAAGGCACTCTCATCCATCCCTGGTGCTGTAGATCCTGTCAGCAACAGCAGCATCTGCTGCCAGGATACTACAGAACATAAATCTGTTGGTAATGACAGCTCTTCCACAGCCTCTCCAATCTGTGGCTATCAGAAAGCCAGCTTTGGACAACGGCTATTCTTTCATTTACTATTTGGATGGCTGGCTGGATGGGTTGATTCCTATCTACCAGGAAGTAGTAGTAGTTCTAAATTGCCTGGAAAACCTCCCTCTCTCCCAGTGTAGACACAAAATTTTAACTATCATCTTTAAATGAGAATTTAGATTGTATTTTTGAAGCGTCCTTACAGAGAAGTATTGCAGTGCCTGACTGGTGTTTATTCTGGTATCTAAATGAATATACATTGAGGATGCCTGGGCAAATTTGTGTAGAATCCTGTCTGTGTTTCAAATGCACAAGTTAATAGGAATTTTGCATGCAAAAGGACTATGAGATGAGAACTGTGAACAAATCTGCCTTCCAGTGATTTTTCCCCCAAGTATTCTGCAGCTAGCTTTATGCTCAGATACAAAGTTACTTAATGTAAATGAGTGAGAATATGCACTAGTTTGATCTCTTCCTTTTCTTATCTCCTCCTCTACTTCTGGTGGTTGTAAGGAGTATCTGATGGCAAAGTGCTAGGTATGCAGCAGTAGTTCCCCTTTTTTCTCTCGGGAGGAAGCCCTTGGCTTTCTGTTTCATGTCTGTGAGGTTCCAGATGAAAGCTGAGATGCATATGAGAGAGAGGGATCGGGACTTGATTTTCCTTCTTATCACACTGGTGCTATGCTGTTTTGACACTGCTGAAAATCAGCAGAAGTATATCGATATAAGAACTGAACATCTCTCTATATAGACATGGGATGGGCTGACATCTTTTGATCACTGAAACCTTGACATGAGGTTCTAAGCTCAAGGATCCTTCTGGTACATTATGAGACTTCTTGTCACGCTGCCATGGGACTAGATCCTGAAACCAAAGATCCATCCCTTCCTAAGATGGGCTCAGCATGAGCACTGTTAAATTAATTTAGAATAGATTAAATACAACCACTGACTTTTTCTTTTACCATTATATTAATCCAGTAGGATAACTGCCTAAATAAAAGCTGAGCTCCGTTGCATTAAATTATGTTTTACGCTGACAATATTAAAATTAAAAGAATGACCCTCTTAAATCTGGTCTTAATAGAAATCCCCTGATGTTTTTAATGATTTATTTATTACAGTTCTTACCCTGCCATGAGTTGCTTTTGTTTCTCAGTAATCTCATGATTAAAATAACATGGTATGCAAACGCTGTAGTAGAGCCGTAGATTGAGCTTGTTTAAGGCAACGTTTAAAGCTATGCTGCCTTTCCTCCCCCACAGCAACCTTGTTCATTTTGTCCTCTTTCCAGGGTCAAACGTATCTCAGTACAGAAACTGTTTACAGCTTAGAGGGTTTTTTTTTCATAGTAAGTGTTACCACCCTAATTTTTCTTTGAAAATTAATAGGATAACATAATTCAAGGAAAGGTCTGTCTTTTGAGTGCACTCTGCTGCAACTGATGGCAGGATTTCCTGCGATGTCAGTAATTCACTTTTCTGTATTGTACTTGACCCTAAAGTGATGGTTTTATTCTTCCATTGTAAACAAAGTGGGAAATATTTTTATTTGCATTGTTTACTTGAGAAGGGAAAAAAAATAATCGGCCAACTTTCTTCATCTTCACTTTCAAAACCTCCCTCTCTTTTTATTTAAGAAAAGTTTGGCATTCATCTATTTCTATTCCAAAGCAAGTTTCTTGAATGCTACTTCTGAGAACAGCCAAAGCAGATGCAAATCCAGTCATCAGCTTGCAATGCTGCACCTGAAGATTTCTATAAAGACACAATTTTTAGCATGATTAGAGCCTCATTACAAACATTATAAAGCTTAATACCTTTTCTGTATTTAGAGAACTGTAAATTAGAGGAATGAGAAACTTTTCAATTCACAGATAGATTATAATTTCAGTTTAGAATGGAAAGAGAATATGTGTTCATTATGTTGGATAAATTGGACATCTAACTAGCCTGCCAGCAAAGCCACCTTTCCCGGCACTTGACCTGTCAGTGAAATTCAGTCCTGTACATGCTTTTCTCTCCCATTGTGCTTGCAGAAATGCTCAGAGCAATCATCAAGCACCAAGTCAGTTGGGTTCTATTGATTTATAAAAAAAAACCCCACCAAGCCATTTTGCAGCTTGCTCTGTTTTTTTGATCATTTTTCAAGTTGTTTATTTGAAATTTTAGACAGCTGATGCAGGAAATCTGGGGCTGCCATCTTAGCCCCAACTTGGTTGACTAACATATTCTTCTAGGGAAAAAAAAAAAAACCACACTGAAATTACAAAAAGTTTAACCCCAGCACTGCCCAAACTGCAGTTGTAGCACAAGCTGTACGTTGACAAGCCATCTGAGTGAAGGTTGCGGGGGAGAGCAGCTCTGCAATCTCCTGGCACATCTGTTTGGGGCTATGCAGATGCCTGATGTACAGGACAAACAATGGAAATGAACAGAGACTGTAACCTGTCACAAACACACAATACCTCAAAGTCAGGCTACTTCTCTGAAGGCTGCCAATCCTCCTAGTTCTGATTTGCTGTACTGATATCAAAGTCAATTCCCACCAAACTTGCTTGTAATGAAAATACATTCATAAAGGCAAACTGTATCTTTACTCCTTAGAATAGTGGCTCTTCCCTGTGAAATTACCGTGTTTTACAAAGCAGATGACTCATATCAAGAGCATTCTTAAAGACCACTAAGAAACAGATCTGTTCTTCAACAAATTCTGCCTTTTCATTAAGTAGTAGTCAGGAAAGCTAACTTCAATGCGGATCATTGCCTGCTAGTATCTTTCACCCATCACAGATGGCAGGAGACACATTTGGGACCGTTAATAACAGAAGCTGTCAGCAATTCTTTTAATGATATAACCAGGCTGCCTCCTCTAAACAGAAAATAACATGATCTGTGTAGCAAAAACTGTTGCTCAGTGATAGGGACATCATCATCTGTCATCTCTATTTGTTTTATTTCTAAGGAAGCTAATCAGGAAACTAGCAGTGCTTTAAACTACTACCAACTACCAGTTGCCTTCTCAACTTCAAACACCATGCAAAGCCAGAATTTGATTTTTCCTGTGACTATTAGTTCTTCTGAAATACATAGAAGCTACATCTCTGCCTTCAGTCAGTGGGATCCACCATTCAATATTCTTAATTTTTCCCCAAAGATGCTTGTGGATCTACTCGGTCTAATTCAGCTGTGTTCTGGGGGATTTAAAAGTCCTTAGTTGAGGCTGCAGTTGTCTTGTTCTGCTGCATTGGCTCTGAGACATTGTAAGCTCAGATTTGATCTATTCATTTTAATACCATTCTAGACCTTCCCATTTCACTTGCAAGACTGCTAACTTGGGCTCAGCCCTTTCATGGCAAGTCTCTGATATAATTCTGGACTCTTGGATTGCTCACAGATTTCTTAACTAGTTTCTGATTCTCCATCACATTCCTGATGCTATTGAGGGAACTGGTTTGCTACATAGAGTTTTAATAGTCCCGTGAACACAGGCAGGTCAGTGACACAAACATCTAAATGCTTTGAATATTTTCCCTTTTTGTTGACACGAATCATTGTCAAGGACATCTCTTTTGAGCTTTCTCTGTAGCTTGAACTTCTCCTGAGGTCCTTAGAAATGCTGGAAAGTGCAGTTTCCCATCTTCAGCAAGTCAGAAAATGGTACACTTTTCTCCCTGAACTGATGTTTGTCTTTTGTTTTCCACTGATGGGCAATAATTTATATATAACATTCTGCACACAGCTAGAGAACAGTATAGAAGGTACTGGCGCGAGGTGAACATCAATAATGATACCTTGCTTCTTATTTTAAAGTTGAACATGCTGGGCTTGTTTCATATTGTTTCCTTTTATCTCAATTTATTTTTTCTAGTGTGTTTACTTTTCCTGTTGACATAATATTTTCTTGATTCATATTCCTTAATCCTTTATCATTTTCCTTTTACTTATATTCATCTCCATTTTCTCTTTATTTGTTCTCTTTTCTTTCCTCCTCTTTTCTTTCCTCCTCTTATTATTTTGCCTTAGTTGAATTTCCTTTTTTCTATGTTTTCCATCCTTTGCAAGATACCAGCCACTCTCTTCGCTGTGATCAAATAACATAATTGTGCTTCCTCTGACACTAAGGAGATAACCCCTTTGTGTGTGTCCCTTTCTTGCTAAGTGATACAGACAACTCTCAAGTGATGACAAAAGCCAGCTAAATGGTGATGAAATATAAACATTTTCTGGCACGCTGCTGAAAGCCTGCATCGAAGAAAGGTGGTGCCATTTTGATTGATTTGCTGGTGGGATCCAAGGGGAGGGATGGAGCTGTCCAAGTGTTAAGTCTTTACTAGCAGCACAGATGACAGACTTAAGACAAGCCCTAAGGAGTATGTCTTTGAAATTTAGTAACATAAGAAGAAAAATATTCCACACTTCACTAGCAAATCTAACACTACACAGTAAAAGCATTATAAAGCGCTTTTTATTTATTTATTTATTTTAGAAAAAAGAAGGGAGCTGGTTTATGAAAGTTGATTGAGAAAGTGGTTTCCATACTGCTTCATTTTAGAAAACCATGCTGATGGCTGATGTATGTTTTCCGGCACGTTATAACTTTTGAAGTGTATTAATTTTCCCTGCTGGGGAAAATGTCGTTCAAGAAGATTGGGGGAGGAGGGAGGGGGCCTGACATCCTTATTATGCTGTCACATAAAGACTACTTCTTCAGACTCTTCAAGGTCTGTGTCTCTGCAAGAGTGACAGACTAATAAGTTCTATTCTTAAATTCTAAGTATCCTTGATAGTGCACCAAGCAATTTATCTTTAAAATAAAAAGTGAAAAAAGTTCTGCTGATATGTAGTTGCAGAAAGTCACTAGGAGATACCTGAATAAAATTGAATTTCTCCCATCTTGCAAAAATATAAACACAGAGAATTGACATGCTTGTGTCTTAGTGCCTGTATCTTCACACTATAGGACCAGATGTAATTACTAACTTACTATGAATTTCATTCCCATCACAGGCTCTTGAGTCAGGAATATCATATACTCCCAAGCCTGCAAGCAGCTGCAGTATTTCCAATGGGAATAATGACTTTTGATAACATGATCCATTGTGGCATGAAATAAGTTCACATTATTACATGTACCTGGGTGAAGCACAAACAAGATTTAATAACACAGAAATAAATCAAATACAAAACATGTATTTATTCTCCATCAGGTCCCTAATATCAGAAATCTGGAGCTTAACAGTAGTGGGAACAGAGAGAGATGACTTTCAGGACTTGATGATGCTGGTATTTTGCCTCTGATGTCATAATTTTTGAATCCAGCCATACGTTTCTGGCCATCAGAATGCAGTAAAAGATTCTGGGTGTGTATTTCAAAGAGTAATAGATAAGCTGCCTAAGCATATAAGAAGAAAAAGCTTTGATAGTGCAGGGAATTTGCCTAAACAATTCAGATAGTCAGTGAATTACCTGTTCCTGCTAAATGAATAACTCTTACTTAAAAACATCCAGATTGGCCCCAGTCTGTGCAAACTAGGCAATATAAATGCAGCTCATAAAGTTCAGCCACATATAAACAGGATGAGAAAATTTCTGTTCTTTAAGCAAATCGGATGTATTCACAACATTGCTTTAGTTTTGTTTTGTCTTAAAATCGCAGAATAGATGGGAGGGAAATAGGCATGCTGAATTGTGAAGTGATGGCAAGAACATATGGGCAAACCAATTCATGGTTCATCTCAGGATATCATTGAGCTTACTTGGGAAGCCATTTTTCCTTACTCTTTCCTGATTCTGCTTGGCTACTTTTCTAATGACTAGTATCAATCAGCTAAAATGCAGTTTCTCATTCCACTCTAGAAATCTAATGCAGTGGGAATTATCCGTCGTCTCTGGAGGAAGCCCAGGCCACCCCACTGTCCCTCATGCATGATCCTGGGTGACTGTCATGTTGGATCTTTCTTCTTTCTTTCTCTCTGACATATTCCAGCTACGAATAGAGCTATCTCTAGTGCATCTTTGCTCCCTGAACCAAATGATATGCTCTCCAAAACCTCTATGTTAATGTGGTAAGGGCTTTGAATTCCAGCAGAACCAGCAGTCTCAGAACACACTTGTACGTAGATGTCGTCTTGGATACTTTTTTCTCATGTTGCCTTTCTCCTACGTCCAGCCAGCAGCAGCAATTAGAAGGTAACCCCTTTTAGCTGCACCCCCTCCGCAGTACTCTGTGCCTCACAGCTACCTCTAATTGTCATCCCATCTTGTTTTAACCCACATAAAAACGCTAATTCTGAATTAATCTTTCATTGCTTAATTGCTTAAATTTTTTTGACATCCTTTGGTGCCAACAGTGTTCATACCCACAATGTTGTGGGGCTTTCATCAAGAAAAAAAAAATTCTGATTTATTCCAGTATGGGATTTCTCCTATCCCATCCCAGGCACTGTTGTTGCTGTTTAGGCTCTAGCGCCTATGTAGCCTCAACTCACTTAACCATAGTTTGTTTTTTTAACATTGCCTGTATTTTATTCTTTCACAAGTGACCTCTTGCTTAATTTGATGCACTTCTTTATCTTTTATGCCTGTGGCATCCAAACAGACTTTCCTCTGCTTATTTGAGCAGCTTTCTCCTTTAATTGATACCACACACTTAAAAATAATTTACCAGTCCAGATAAAACCTGGTTAGTTTGAAATGGTTTCAGGTTTCTGTGCTTGCCTTTACCGTTAAATCCCAGTGAGCTGAAGTTTAAGAAACAATCATTAGTATACATCAACAAATCTCTACTCAGACTTCATTTCTTTTAATTGTTGTCATACTTCAAACTTAGGCCAGGCTTTTAAACAATGAAAAGTCAGCTCTCCAGATAAATCTGTCTTTGAAACAAGGAAAATAAATCTGTCTACTCGCTACAGGAAAGACATTGAGGTGCTGGAGCATGTCCAGGGAAGGGCAGTGAAGCTGGTGAGGGGCCTGGAGCACAAGTCTTATGAGGAGCAGCTGAGGGAACTGGGGTTGTTTAGCCTGGAGAAAAGGAGGCTGAGGGGAGACCTTATTGCTCTCTACAACTACCTGAAAGGAGGTTGTAGCAAGGTGGGTGCTGGTCTCTTCTGTCAGGTGGCTGGTGATAGGACGAGAGGAAATGGCCTCAGGTTGCGGCAGGGGAGGTTTGGATTGGATATTAGGAAAAATTTCTTTACTGCAAGGGTTGTCAGGCATTGGAACAGGCTGCCCAGGGAAGTGGTGGAGTCATCATCCCTGGAGGTATTCAAAAAGCATGTAGACAAGGCACTTCATGACATGGTTTAGTGGGCATGTTGATGGTTGGACTCAATGATCTTAAAGGTCTTTTCCAACCTAAATGATTCCATGATTCTCTCTTTCCATAGGGCAGATTAGTGAGATACAGCTAATATCAATAAATAATATAAAGCTGTTGGTGCCATGTTCTGTTTTCAGACCACCTAAAGCTTGCAGCTTGAAGATATCAAAAAGGGGACAGTGTTTTACCTAACTGAGATATAGGTGAAGAATTTCAATGCTTGAGCATGTGTGGATTTAAAATACACTCTGAGAGACAGAGAGTATAATACCCTCAATGAGGGAATTACAGTTCTCCATTTGCAAGCTTTTCATCTTTGCCATATATAATGATACTCTTTTTCATTTAATAATTAATCCAAACACAGTACAAATTACTAATAAAAATAAGATTGAAATACAGTTGTGCAGAAGACAAATGGGTATACGAATTGCATATACAGGCAATGGAGGTTGCTAACCATTTGTAATATGCCCATGCCTTTCAGAGGAATTAAAGTCTTAGTCCATGCGTCATATTGAAGCAGCCGATGTGATGAGAACTGATCTGTGTAGCACTTAAGAGAATTTCAAAAGGAGGTTTCATGACATGATTTAATAATCTGAGAAACAGGTTCAGGTCCTAATCCTTAATTTGCCATTGACTTCTTCTGTTCATTCAGATCCAACACTGAACAGTTTTCACTAACTTATGTATTTGAATTATGGATATTCAGTTAATAAGGGAAAATGTGATTTTAATTTTTAAGCAGCATCTCTCTTCAGCATCCAAAACAATGGGGTTCTGTCTGTGTGGGTTTCTTTCCCTCTCCCCCGAGTTCTTTAACTTAGAGACTACTCTACATTTCTGTCTAAAACTTTAGACTTAATGATTCCAGATTTCCTGAAAAGTGTCAGTGTATCTCATACAGACCAGGAGACACCTGCAGAAGCTATGTTGGTGTTGTTCACTGGATGGCTTGACTGCTGTTTCTTCTTCCAGCATCTCAGTCTCTAAATTCCACTAAAAGTGCATCTGAAAAGCCTTTCTCAGTATTGCTGCTGCACATAACCAATTCACCACTGCAATACTATGTTTGCAAATGAAGGGAAGAGTATTTGCATGATAGCGAGCACTGTGGTTGGTGTTCACAAACCAGCATGTTTTCAGTATCCAACAACTTTGTGAATTTTGTTAGCAAATTAAATCCCATTGCATTAAATAATTAAGTGGATTAACTGATGCCCTCCCCAGTCATTCAGTCACCTCCATGTGAATGTATTCTAATAAAGTCCTGGATCTGTTATGTCTCTGGGATGTGCAACTGATTCCTAGTTAATGCACTCTTGCCATAATTACTTTTTAATACAGTGGATTAGAAGATTAACTTTAAATTAAACTGTATTTATAACAACAGAAAGAATCACATGAATTGTATGTTAATCAGTGGATTCTAATACTAGTCACTACAATTACTTGATGTCTTTAGGACCTCAGATTTAATCAGTAATTTACCCATGATTTATTGTGGTGCAAAAACAGAATTGCAAGGAACAAAATATTCCACCAGTAGGGATAGAGAAACAGATAATATCAAATTATTTCTAGTCATTATTATCTGTCTGCTGGAATTCTTACCCTTGTTATGCCAGACATATTAGCTCAGGAACAGCTGCAGTAAATAGAGAAACTAGATTTTTCCTTAGGCTGGATCACTTTTTGAAACTTCTGTTTCTTTGCTAAATGATTACTTGCTGCAAAGCACCAAAGTCCTTATTTTGTTTGTCGCCTGCAGCCACGCCAGTGACACATCTTTCAGAGAAAGCATTGCTTGTGCAATGGAATTAGAGCAGTTCTTTCTTAGTGCACCAGGGGTATTAACCAGAAATCTAATTGAGGGTTGGATGCCAAATCAAAATAACTTTCAGCAGAAGCTGAGACTTTGGTGCCCCAAGTTATTCTGAAAAGCTAAGTTGTACCCTGATAATTAGGATAGAGTGAGGGTAAAAGAGGTGGCATGTTTGCTGCCTATGGAGCTGTGTTCTTGATGTTGGGGTAAAACGAGAATAAACAGATTGATAAAACATAAGAGGCATTTTCCCCCTCTCTTCTGCCTTCTTGATTTATTGCTGACACTTTTCTACCCGTTAAGCCATCAACAGTGCCTGCCCCTGTTCAGATTTCTGAATTTGCAGTAAGTCCCGTGGAAGACTGTTTTCTCAACAGCCATTACCAAAAGTGTGAAGAACATTAAAGAACAGGTGCCTTTGCTGAAGCAGAAGGAACTCTGCTGAACAGCTTTCTGATTGAGGAAATTTGACATCAGTGGCTTCAATTGATCTTATTCAAGTCTTCCGTGTTTTTGAAGAAAGTGTCGATAAGTTATTTGAGTCATGGAACTTCTCAGCATAAAGACTTCTGGGTGAATCAGGCAAATGAGACATTGAAAGCTGAGCAGGTGGAATGGGGGGGATTTGAAAAAAAAACCTAAATGCATGAGGCATCTTTGGAGAAAGAAGTTTGAATTGGTGTAGTTGAGGAGTGGAGGCTGTTGAGAGTGGTACAGTGAGAATAGTTAATGATGATCTCAGCAGCAGTGTTTTGCTCTGGGGAAGGCAGGATGACAGTGGTAGGTATTAGGGAGGACATTGTGAGAAGGAGCTACAGGTGATTCGCTGGAGATGTCAGGGAACAAGTGGTAAAACCATATATAGTTGGAATGCTTTGATGGAAGGAGTTGAAGCTAATGCTGAAGCTCTTGACCTGTTTATTGCTCATAAAGAATAAGGGAGTCTGGAGAAGGCTTTCTCACAAGCTATATGGGTTATGACGAGATTGAGGTAGAACAGAAGCCTGCGTTGCATAGAGGTTTCATGGTGAGTTCTCCCAAAGAATATTTCATCTGAGCTCTGCTTTAAACACACTCCTTGATTTTACAAGCAGAATTGAGAACAAAGAAACAAACCCTTTAAAATCAAGCTTATCAGGCCAGATTTCAGTGTTAGCAGTATGGGCATCTGCTACTGCATTTATATCTGAAGTTAAAATCCTGGCTCTTAGCCTGTGAGCAGCATTTTATGACCATTCTGGATACAGTTCAGAGCTATGCTAAGTGGTCCCATTTGAAAGACGTTTTTCAATTACAGAAAAACGATTTTGGGAAGAGGTTCTGTTCAAAAGTACTTGTTGAAATTCCATGTATGCAGCTTGGCATGGTTGCTTTGGTGATGTTGCTAAAGCTCTTATGAAACCAAACTAACTCCCTGGCAAATGTATTAGTACTGCCTAAGGAAAATAGCAGCTGAATATGAATCAAACCTTTGGATATATATACACACATATATGGGACTCAGAGAGAGGTTGTATATGAAAGTGGAGGCTGGTTTTTCCCTTCAGTAGTTGCTGCAATATAAACCTCAATCCTGAGCACTCAAGCTTTTGAGAAAATCTAGAATGAGATCTGAACCCTGTTTTAAGAGAAATACAATTTAATGAAGCTACATGAATTTGCAGCTTTAAGGCAGATCTGAAGCCTCACTTACAGTGGGAAGTAAGAATAGACACAATAAAAGTATCATCTAATGGAAATATCAGATTAATTTAATCATACAGATTATTAAAAGTTAACAACAAATGTTAACTACATTATGGAATCATCTATTCACCTGGAGAA
>VYZV01007187.1:9228-26448 GCA_013401275.1 Pandion haliaetus | reverse complement strand
GCAGGGAATGGTTTTGGGTTTTTTCCTTAGCATATACATTGTATCTCCTGACCTGACATGAGCTACTGCACTGCACAATACTATGTTAGATCAGCTATTCCAGGATATGTCTAACAGAAGTAACAGTACCCCAAAAAGTTTAAGAGTTTTAAAGTTATGTACTATGATGGGTCACATCACATGAAAGGTATATACACCTGTCCTCTAAAACTACATCTTCAACTTTTTTTTCTTCTTTAATTAAAAAAAGATTCTTTACATGGTTGATTTGGATAGCAAAAAGGAAGATATGTTAAATAATAATAATGGTTCACCTATTATGTGGTAGATGTCCCTTTTTTGAAAGTAGGCCTGGGTTCTAATTTCTACCTGAATTACATGGAGCACACCTCTCTTCTGTAACTCTTTTCCCAGACTACTTTACTGCAAGATACTCTTCTTTTATCTGTTTATAGTGTGAGCATTTCAGAGATTACCATAGTCTTATTCTGACTTAGATTCATTGAATTTAATTTAAACACTTGACAGAAACACTTAAATTCAGAGCTTGGTCACTTTAGGATACCTCTGTAGTCAAAAAGAAGGAAATATTTCCACATTGGAAGGCTAAAGCTATATGATATGTTCCTGCCAAAACAGGATCATGTTCTAACTTTAAAAATTCCAGACTAATATTTGAAACTATTGTAATACATGTTAATATATATTTGGCACTTATTGGTGATAATGCAACACATCTTCATCAAGAAAAAGTTATGGTAAAATATGCTTTTTTTATCATAGAGGAATATAGGAATATTTTCAAGAAATCACTCTGTAACTCAAGATACTGGAAAGAAGGAAGGAAGAAGGAAGGAAGGAAGGAAGGAAGGAAGGAAGGAAGGAAGGAAGGAAGGAAATGAAGAGTACTTTCAAAGAACAAGCTAATTGAAAAAAAAAAAGTGATTAATATTGCAGCAGGAGAATCTTCAGGACACTCCAAAATATGCTCAGTGCTGTTCATACCATTTAATGTTGAAATTATTATATTTAAGTCAACTTCAAACATCTCCTCTCTTAAAAGAAAATGAGTCATTAACAATGCCAACAGATTTCTACTGTCATATTCAACTAAATTAGGGTGCTAAGAAGATAGCATACATATTTATGAGAATAGTTTATACAGAAGGATGCTATTAACTCCTGATAAAAAGAAAGAACATTTACAAATTTTTATGAGATATTGAATAAAGAGTTAAATTTAAGATGGTGAAAATAAGCAGATAAACAAAAAAATAAGAAATATAAAATACACCTTTTCTTTCCCAAGTCATTCACACAAAAGCCATTCATATCAGCTCCTATGTATTACAACCTGCTTCCTTACCAGACAGCTAAGACAAATAGAGCAATACATTAAGATTCAGAAGACACTGCCAGTTAGCAAGATACAACTGCTGTCTTGGTGGTTATAGACTGTAGGTGCTAACATCCTGATATTGGTTATTTTCCTTTTATTTTTCCGTTCAACACAGTTCAAAGAATTTCCAGAACAGTTTGGTGAGACCACAGCCTTCCATGTGCATAAAACATTTGTTGGTGAAACCTCTCCTACAGCAAGTATTTTTCATCACACTCTAAAAGCTCCATCCTCTAATCTTTTCTGCATATAAATAACCCCCTCCTTCCATGTACTCCCTCAAAATACACACATACCTTACCCCAGAAAGTGACTATAGGATAGGTGCAATTAACTAATAAACTTCAGCAGCCTAAATCATAGGATTACTGCAATACAGGTTTTAAGATCTTGAAAGGTCCACATCCATGCTCAAAAGCAGGATCTGTAATATCTGTGTTATTCCTTACAGAGTTTTGTCTTCCCTGCCTGCATCCCTAAGTGAAGGCACAGTAACCTTCTTATCACTGTATTCCAGAATTTCACCATTCTTGTAGCACTACAGACATAGAAAATGGACAAGTTTTCTTCTGTTTGCAGCAACCCTCTAGGTACCTGAAGACTTATTCCCCTTTCATCCTTTCCCCTAGGGCTTCCCCTCTTTGACCTAAGATGCTTAGTGCTTCTTAACAGGACTTGATTTTTCAACTCTACTCTGGACTAATTCCAGTGGAACCACACCTCTCTCAAAGAGCAGTAACAAAAACTGGATGCAATATTGCTCTGAAATGTTATGGGAATGGAGGAGAGGGGGATTACGGCACCTGCCTTGCAGAGTTGCCTCTGTGTTTTGCAATTCTGTGATTGATTACATTCGTCATGATCCTTTTATTCTTTCTACAAAACTGACCAGTTTTTTCACAGGTCTGGATTTCTGCACTTCATTATTTCTGAGTAAGTGTTGACCTCACTGGATTTCATCCAACTATTTAAGATGAATTCCCCTGATTTAAGACCATTTTGAATACCTGTTCTGTCCTCCCCGCATCCTTACAATCCATCCTATCAATTTAATAAGCAGGTTTTCCACTCCATCATCCTGGCTGATAAAACACTGAGCAGAACTGAAGGTAGCACAGATGTCTCTGATATCCTGTCCAGTACCTCCTTCCTTTCTAGCTGTGTACTACTGATAAATGTGAATACTCTATCAGAATTGTGCTCCTCAAATAAATACATAGTTTCTTCTTATTTAGAAAGATATCATGGAAGTTAATAGACTTACTATCAAGATGGTATGACATCTAACGCTTCCCTTATCTACAAAGTCTGTTACCTTTTTGCAGAAAGAAATTTCCACTCTTTGACATCATTTGTTGACATGTCAGATACTACTCCATGTTGGATATTACTCATCTCCTTGTTGTCTTCTAAGTGTTTTACATCTTATTTGTTGAGCTTGTGTTCTGCAATTAGTCTCTCAATAACCCTCTTAAACTGTAGAAAGTATGTCCAACCAAATGAGAACTCACACATTTTACCAGGACATTTGTATTTGGTTTTTCCAAATAAATTCTAGGAGAAGCTTTCTTCTTTCCAAGTTTTTTTTTACTTTTTATTTTCTATTTCAACTTCATATGGTCTAGATTTAAGATGTACATATTTCTACAGTTCCCCACATCCTCATCCACACAATTCACTCAGCATCTCTTTTTTTATATATTTCAAATACTTGAATTTCACTCTTTTCATCTCCAAAATTTTATGTATCTCTATCCTCTCTTTCTTCTTACAAATAACTGATCCACGCAAATAGTAATTGTAGTAATAATAATACCTTTCTATTTAACAAGTAAATAAATAATAAATGTTTAAGGTTTTCTACCATAGAGTTGAGTGATATCCAAGTTCTTATAAAATAAGTTTTCTTTTGTTCCCTATTGTATAGAGGAACAATATAATATCAGTTAATACTGGTGAAAATCACATTAGGTTTTATTTCACCCATTTTTACAATACCATGTTATTGAATTATAACGTTTCAGAGAGTTTTAGAAACTCAGAAAGCACATCCTTAAAAGTATGGGTTAGTCAAGGCTACCACTGCTACTGCAGCAAAAAGCAGATGGGAGAAGAAAATGCCTGTACTATCTTTCACTAAACAAAGGAGAACGTTACTAAGGAAGATACACCATTATTCCTTATAGGAATATAAGTTCCAGCATCAGTTAAGGAAACATTGTTATGTGGAAATCAAACAGCCCACTCCTTTTCCTGTGTGCTGTTTTACCTCACCTCACACCCTTACCCACAAGTTCTGCTTTGCCTCTGCCCTGGCTCCACAGCAGATGTTCAGTAATTTGGGTGCTGGATGTGCCTTGCCCACCACAATTGTGCCACAGAAACAGCATTGTCCCCCACATGCATGCACTGGTAGAGTCAGGACGCACAGTCCACCTAATGTCATTAGTATGGGTATGTACAGTGTATTGGTACAGTCCTTGTATCTTTTAAGAAAAACACAAAGGCCAATGAAGCATATCTTCTGGTCATGGACATGTAATCATTGTTATCTTAAGACGTTATTGAGGCACATTAGCAATTTACTACACTTTACTATACTACTCTTTAGTTAATAACAGTGGGATACTGAATATAAAGCTATTTGCCACCTGTAACAGAGAACAGGTAGTAAAATGGCAAGGAAGACAAACTGTAGAATTATTTTGTTTCTGCCTAGGATCAGGAAATAACAAAAAGTACTAGATTCAAGCAGGACAAACCAGCTATAGCTGCAGATAGTCAGCTCAATGTTTAATACACATATGCCCTTCCTAAAACTTATATTAATTTATTTGCAAATTGAATGCTCCTTATGCTAAACTCTAGAGCAGACAACACATTTTAGGTATAATTTGGAAGGTTGAAGGGAAAGAAGTCCTGATCCTCTTTCATAATGTGAGTGACATAAACTGGACATACTGTAGGAATGTTCATGTTCTAAGGTGATGACTCATGGGCAACTTACACATGGTCATTACCCTAAATGAGTTTTCAGCTGTTCCAAAGAGTTAGCAAACTTGCCCCTACCACTTCGATGTTATCAGCTGAATAAATTACTATTATTGTAGCATGGTGAATAAACGGAAATACATCTCTGCATTAAAAAATAAAAATAAAATATCAGGTATTAGAAAAACAGAGTATTGCTCTTTAAGTTCTGCATATAAGAACTTCACAAGAATGTCTCAAATAACTGTATCTATAAAGACTGTCATAGCCATAAGCAATATTAAAATATTATACTTTAAATAGAGGACATATGTGCTCACAGAGGCAAAAATTCTGCTTCATTTCCACAGCACTATTTCTGCAAGTTTTTTTTTTTTCTTTATTTTCTTTGGAATACTTTGAATCACACGTCCTAGCTCTCCAAAATGTCATGTTTTATCTCTGAGTTTTCCTAATGATCACATCGTTGTCTGGGGATTTGGTTCCTTGTTAGCCTTTAGTCCTAAACAGCCCTGCTGAGCTCTGTTGCTTTCTAATTATTTTAAGCATATCAATTAAAGCTTCTCCTTAGTGTTTACATCAGAGACTTCTGTGCAAGAATGGCAGAAACCCTCACAGAAAGTCTTAAGCTCAGTTCGAAGACTGATGACAAAGGTCATTAAAGAAATGACTGAAAGAGAAGGCTTTCTTTCTACACAGTGTTGAAAAGGGAAACAAAACATAACGAGAAAACTACTCCAAAGCTTCATATTCTCAGTGCTAGCTGTAGCCCTTAAAAATACCTGATGACAAGAAAGCTGTTCAAAGACCTTTCTTTTAAATGGAAATAAAATAACATAAGAAAGAAAGCACTCCCTTCCCCCTTCACCCCCCCCCCCCAAACAAACCATATTTACCCAACTTTNCCAAAAATATATATTTACCCCTACTTCAACTTACCAGATGTCTGCTAGAAATACAATACAGCAGAGAGGAAACAGTCTAGGGGGTTCCTGAAGTGTGTGGAAGAAAACTTGCAGACACAGCCAGTGAGTGAGCCAACTAGGGAAGGTGCCTTGCTGGACCTGTTCTTTGTGAACAGAGAAGGACTTGTGGGTGATGTGATGGTTGGAGGCTGCCTTGGGCATAGCGAGCACAAAATTATAAAGTTTTCAATTCTTGGAGAAGTAAGGAGGGTGTCAGCAGAACTGCTGCCTTGGATTTCTGGAGGGCAGACTTTGGCCTGTTTAGGAGCCTGGTTGACAGAGTCCCTTGGGAGGCAGTCCTGAAGTGCAAAGGAGTCCAGGAAGGCTGGACATTCTTCAAGAAGGAAATCTCAAAGGTGCAGCACCAGGCTGTCCCCATGTGCCGAAAGACAAGCCGAAGAAGACTGGCCTGGCTGAACAGAGATATCTCAGGAAAGAAAGGAGTTTATAACCTTTGGAAGAAGAGGTAGGCAACTCAGGAGGCCTACAAGGATGTTGTGAGGTTACACAGGGAGAAAATTAGAAGGGCCAAAGCCCACCTAGGGCTTAATCTGTCTACTGCCATGAAAAGTGATAAAAAATGTTTCTATAAATACATTAGCAACAAAAGGAAGGCAAAGGAGAATCTCCATCCTTTATTGGATGGGGGGGGAACATAATGACAAAGGGTGAAGAAAAGGATGAGGTACGTAATGCCTTCTTTGCCTCAGTCTTTAATACAGGGAAGTGAAGCAGAATGAGGCCTCCATAATTGAAGGGGAAATTGTTAATGACCTGCTACACCATTTAGACACACACAAGTCCATGGGGCCAGATGGGATCCACCCAAGGATACTGAGGGAGCTGGTGGAAGTGCTCACCAAGCCACTTTCCATATTTATCATCAGTCCTGAGTAACTGAGGAGGTCCCAGTTGACTGGAAGTTAGCAAATGTGACACCCATCTACAAGAAGGTCTGGAAGGAGGATCTGGGGAGCTACAGGCCTGTAAGTCTGGCCTGGGTGCTGGGGAAGGTAATGGAGCAGATCGTCTCGAGTGCCATCACACAGCACATACAGGACAACCAGGCAATCAGGCACAGTCAGCATGGGTTTATGAAAGGCAGGTCCTGCTTGATCAACCTCATCTCCTACCAGGTGACCCGTGCAGTGGATGAGGGGAAGGCTGTGCATGTTGTTTACCTGGACTTTACTAAAGCCTTTTAACCATTTAATACCATTTCCCACAGCATTCTCCTGGAGAAACTGGCTGCTGATGTCTTCGACAGGCTNTTGCAGATGACACCAAGTTGGGAGGGAGGGTTGATCTGCTCGAGGGTAGGAAGGCTCTGAAGAGGGATCTGGACAGGCTGGATCATTGGGCCGAGGCCAATTGTATGAGGTCCAAGAAGGCCAAGTGCCAGGTCCTGCACCTCGGTCACAACAACCCCATGCAACGCTACAGGCTTGGGGAAGAGTGGCTGGAAAGCTGCCCGGCAGAAAAGGACCTGGGGTTGTTGGTTGGTTGAATATGAGCCAGCAGTGTGCCCAGGTGGCCAAGAAGGCCACCTGCATCCTGGCCTGAATCAGAAACAGTGTGGCCACCAGGAGAAGGGAAGTGATCGTCCCCCTGTACTTGGCACTGGTGAGGCTGCACCTTGAGTCCTGTGTTCAGTTTTGGGCCCCTCACTCCAGGAAAGACATTGAGGTGCTGGAGCGTGTCCAGGGAAGGGCAACGAAGCTGGTGAGGGACCTGGAGCACAACTCTGATGAGGAGCGGCTGAGGGAATTGGGGTTGTTTAGCCTGGAGAAAAGGAGGCTGAGGGGAGACCTTATCGCTCTCTACAACTACCTGAAAGGAGGTTGTAGTGAGGTGAGTGTCGGTCTCTTCTATCAAGTAACTACTGATAGGACGAGAGGAAATGGCCTCAAGTTGTGCCGGGGAGGTTTGGATTGGATATTAGGAAAAATTTCTTCACTGAAAGGGTTATCAAGTACTGGAACAGGCTGCCCAGGGAAGTGGTTGAGGCACCATCCCTGGAGGTATTTAAAAGACGTGTAGATGTGGTGCTTAGGGCCATGGTTTAGTGGTGGACTTGGCAGTGCTAGGTTTACATTTGGACTCAATAATCTTAAAGGTCTTTTCCAACAGAAATGATTCTATGATTCTAATTAGAGTCACTAGTTTTTGCCAGGAGGTGTCACATCTGAGTAGAGAAACTTCATATGAAAAATAGAACAATAGCCCTCCTTGGAGTATTTCTGTAACGTACTTGATTTCCCAATTGGAATGAACCATGTAGAGGTGTGCCACTATAAAAAGAGTTATGACAACTAATTTATTTCCTTGTGCTTACATTTTATTGCAAATCTTAATTGAATGTTATAGAATTTGAAATCCAATCTAAGGTTCTAGCCAATTATATCTACATTGTGCACAGGATAGGGACATAGATCTGGATAAAATATCCTTACCTTGTACTGCCTCTCTTATTTATTTTCCCATGCAACTGTTGCAGGCAATCCCCTTATCCTCTCACGGATTTGCATATACCTGGTTTTGCATTCACAGCCCTGAATCCTCCTCAGTGATAAGCAGGAGGGATTATGACAAGACTACCCATGCTAGGTCAGAACAAAGGTCCATAGTGCCCAGAATTCATCTCCCATAATGGTCAGGACTGGATTTTCGCAGGGGCATATAGGTAAAGAATAAGCATAGTTAGGCACTTCTCTCAATGAAGACTCCTTTTGGAAATATGAGGTTTTAGGGTTGTACCCACATTGTTGTATTTAATAGCCCTTAATGGGACTTTCTTCCATTCATTCAGCTAATTGCTTTTTGAACTGATTTATATTTTGGCATCCAAAACATCCTGCAGCAATGAGTTATACAATTTAATTATGTATTATATGAAAGGCAATTTACACTTCTGCCTGATAATTTACTTGGATGCTTGCTGGCTTTCGTGCTATGAATGGCAAATAACAGCTCCTAAATCACTTTCTCCCTGCCATTCATGACTTCATGTATTTCAATTATACTGTCCTTAGTCATCCCTTTGCAAAATTTGAATAACCTTGCTTATAAAACCTCTCCTTATAGAGAAGTCATTCTCTACAGTTTGTTATCAAAGTTACCCTTGCCAGTACCATTTTTAATTCTGATGATCATAACTCAGTAGAACAGTGAGTTTTAGTCTTCTGTAATTTTATAGCGGAACAACGCACAGTAAACAATATATGCATGTCCTGGTTTCAGCTGGGATGGAGTTAATTGTCTTCCTAGTAGCTGGTACAGTGCTATGGTTTTGAGCTAGGTATGAGAAGAATGTTGAGAACACACTGGTGTTTTCAGTTGTTGCGAAGTAATGTTTAGTCTAAAGTCAAGGATTTTTGGCCTCTGATGCCCAGCCAGCAAGAAGTCGGGAGGGACACAAGAAGTTGGGAGGGGACACAGCCAGGGCAACTGACCCAAACTGGCCAACGGGGTATTCCATACCATGTGATGTCACGTCTAGTATATAAACTGGGGGGAATGGGGGCAGGGGGGATCACCACTTGGGGACTAACTGGGCGTTGATCGGTTAGTGGTGAGCAATTGTGTTGTGCATCACTTGTATATTCCAATCCTTTTATTATTACTGTTGTCATTTTATTAGTGTTGTCATTACCATTATTAGTTTCTTCTTTTCTGTTCTATTAAACCATTCTTATCTCAACCCACAAGTTTTACTTCTTTTCCCAATTTTCTCCTCCATCCCACTGGGCGGGGGGGAGTGAGTGAGCAGCTGCGTGGTGCTTAGTAGCTGGCTGGGGTTAAACCACGACAGTGCAACAGCAGGGACTTCACAACACTCTGTATTTTTTGTTAACAACAGTCTTGGTTTTCATCTTTTGGACAGTAACGTTTTCACAAAGGTATCTTGCCTGTAATCTCATGGCAGCTTAGTCTCTAACAACCTTGATGAGGGACTTTTTCAACAGATTTTTGCAAATGCATGCGTACTGTACCAACCATATCAAATTTGTCTATGTGCTCAAGTGATTTCTTTATACAAAAATGAATGTGAAATATAGCTCCCCTTTACAAAAGCCATATTAACTGTTCCCCTCTGTATCACATTTATCCATATATTTATTAATGTGACCATTTCCTAGCATTTCAAAAGATTTACTCAATGTGAAAGTGAGAGTTAATTGTCTGTAGTTCTGTGAGTTCTCTTGGATCTCTTTTTAAAGATTGCAACTCCCCATTACCCAGGTACCAAAGCTAATTAAAATAGTTATGTAAAAATCACAGTTGATTGTTTGGCAATGTCATACTTGTTTTCTTCTGGAACTCCTGGTTGAAAAACTTTTGATCTTGCTAATTTATTGCTATTTATAACTACATGTCTATAATCTTTTCTATTGTTGTTACAACCTGAAAATAAAGGATGAGTCCAATGTATCACTGAGCTGTACATTTACCTTGGAGCCTAGCTGTTAGAGTAGTTTGACAATTCCTCCTTACTTTTTTGCTCAGTTTCTAGTGCTAGAGAATGTTGAAGCTCAGTTTAAAATTCATTTGTTCTATACATTAAGGTCTATTTTCATGTTATGAAAACCTTACTTTTTCTTCAAACACACAAATGTCTGCTAAGTTACTATTGACATGACTTTTACATGAGCAGGTTGAACATCTGTAACAATGCATAGGATTGTTTATTCAAACTGAAGGTTGCTGTTTTCATTAATCTACAGATGTAAACATTACCAATTACACTCAGTTCATACTTCAGGTTTGTTCTTTCTATGAAAACTTCAAACTTACAGAAAGTCTGAAGCTGAAGTATTTATTTCTCATGTTACTCTGAAGTCTTGACCCTTAAACAGTACTCTTTATTCCCTGTGTCCGTTATTTCATCTGTTTTTTCTATGAGAAGACCATGTGTTATTTTTGCTTAGCTACACTTACTCACCTGCACATATAATGGTGTTTGGCTGTTTATTATCTGTATATAGTCTTTCATCTAGTATTTTGTAATTATGTTCTGGAAATACGATGTTGTCTAGATGAAATTTACCCAGAAAAACACAGTCAAAATTTACTAGTGAGATTAAAAAGCTAATAAAGTTGTAAAATCTAGATCATCCATATACTTGGCAATTATGCTGTCAGTCTATGATTAGATTTCTATATAAAGAAGCTATGGGAGAAACTGTAAGAATGTGGCATAGCAAACACTACAGACGTTAAAGAAAGCAATAAACACTAGACAAGTATTTGCAAATTAGAAAGTAATGTTACGGTAATGGTTTAAAAAAATGCAACTATTAATATTGTTATAGAACAATGTGTTTAACACTTCAGTACTTTTAGTGAAAAAGATACTTTCAACAGAAATTACTTAGGAATATTATTCTACTGCCTGATAAAGCTAAAGTTCATTAATACTTCACTTTTCAGTCTGAAAAAAACTTTTAGAATAAAAGAAAAAAAATATTTGTATTGTCAGAGGTGGATTTTACTCCTCTGTAAACTGACATTTGAACAGTTACTCAAATATTTAACATATAATTTTTTCTAACAACTATTCATCAGCTGAAGTTCACCAGTGTGTTTCATTACATCCAAAAATGTATCACAACAGCAACTTAATCCTTTTCTCAACTTCAGCTGTTGAATTCCACACCCTGGCATCCCTTTCATGTTTTAATTCATTGATAGATTATTTAAATTGCAAATGACCTCCTTTCTCTCCAGGATCTCCCCTCTTGGCCCTGCTTAAGCTTCAATTCACATCTTAATAAAAAAGAAATTTCACCATTTGCCTACTCAATTTTAGCAGCAGAATTTTCCTTTGATCTCTCTTTTATGCGGCACTTAGGGCCTCTATATTTCACACAAAACCATCTAACTGTTCATTTTATGTGAGTATCTGTCCACCTTACATGTTAATATTTTTTCTTGTCCATCCTCCTTCTGCCCCCTTTTTTCTAATCTCGCAGGTCACTGTCTCGCAGGCCTTAGCATTACACAAGGATCTTGAATTTAAACAGGAATTGTTTGTTTCACTCACTGTTAAACCTTTGATAAATCAGAGCACAATTTTAAAGGTCGAAGCTTTACCTCTCTTTTTGAGAAAAAAAAAAGGTTAAAATTCTATTCTTTACTCTTTTTCTTCTCAGGTAGATTGTAATTTTATTAAAAAACTGAGAAAGTAAAAACATTAAGTTTATAAATATTTCAGGGGTTTTGGTGAGGTCAAAATATAAAGGAAATGTGTATACATAAACACTACCTCCAGGACTGAACTTTCATAATCCACAAATCACCGAAGCCCAGAAACACAGAATATAATAACAAACTGATGTTTATACTTTGGCACAGGCACACCAGAAGGGTCAGGAATAAAGCTCAAGTCGTTCTGAGTTCATAACCTTTTCTTTCTTCCAGCCTACTTGTTTTATTCCTCGGTACCTGGTTATTTTAGTATTTCTGAGAGTACATCTGTTCATACATAGGAACTCAGCTCTGGTTGCACCTTCTTGCACTTCACTCCAGACACTACGTCTGTAACAAAAGCAGCAGCTATCAGAAGAAATGCAAACACGGAGCTCCTGAGATGTACCCAGAGACGTCCAGTGTCTTAGACAGTAGCACTCCCACAATTAATGGCATATGCACGGGTTCAAACAGAAAAACCCTGGAGGAAGGGTAAAGTGGTCCTCTTTCTCGCATGTCGCCTGCACACAGGTGGGTTTGGGAACTGTGGCTTGAAGCGGGCGTGTGCGCCGTATGAAATCTGTGGCAAACTTGCTCTTCTGTTCACGGGGGTGAGGTGAGGAGCACCTGCCGCGGGATATGGCACGCCACGCATGCCACGTAGGGAAGCAGGCAGGACTTGCTGGAAGATGGGAGAAACCAGCCTGGAAAGGTTACATGGAAGGAACCTACAGGGAGATGGGGACGGGGGGTGGGGGGTGGCTTTCCGACTGGGAAGTTTGCAGGCACAAACGTAGTCGGCGGCTGTGGCAGCTCTGCCACAGTCCATGCAGTAACGGGCGGTGATGGCACGGGCTGCTCCGCGGCGTTTGCGTCCTCTGAAAGCCCCCATGGGTATCCACCTTGACGTTCAGGTCTCGGCATAGCGTAGTTGAGTACCACCACAATAAAAGTTAGAAGTACCACTAGAGGGCATTAAAAACGACATAAATAACTTACGGCTAATACCAACAGCAGCGCTTGGAAAGACCCAGATGAGAAAAGCTGCAAAGGTTGACAGGAAGGATAAACACAAAACATACGGGTCCTATACGGTATGTGTTCACAGAAGTATAACTGAATTGAAGGTACTGAAGGTCTGGAACTAACAATGCCAGACAGCTTCTACAGAGAAGACAAGAGTTAATACTAAAATTTATGTCAGCACTCAGATAATTAGCTAATTTACATATTTCAGCCTGTAGGCCATCTCCTTAATGACTAGTGAATGTTATAAAAAGATGACAAAAATTATGTTGCATACTGCACCTAAAGATCAAATGGTGATCTTTAACTTCATTGGGGGCAATAGAAGCAGCAGTGGGTAGCAAATGCTTTACTCTCACCAGTAGAGGTAAGGAAATTCTTAAGAGGTCTGTGCAGGCTAAGCAGAAGGGCAAAACAAAGGGTGCCTGCAAGCACCCAAAAAGCAGAGTCCTCATTTCTATTGTAACAGTTAGACATTTTTGCTTCGTATCGGCTCAGCTGTGCAGCAGAACAAAAGATGCAAAGGAAGAGATACCTTGTAGGTAACAAGGTCTGCCAAGTATTGTCACTTAAAGAAACGTATGTTATGTTTTCCTGCAGGCTTTTTCCAGCACTGGAGGATTTTCCTAACTGCATTCTCTGATTTATCTTAGGAAAGAAATCCAAAAAGACTCAGGAAATGCTGCCAATGGTGAAGTGACAACATTTCTTTTTAAAGGCTTGGTGTCCCAAACAGTCACATAAACTGAACATCCTTACCACAGTTTGCTCTGCCTAGAGGTATCATATAAAAGATTTATTTACTGTTTAGAGATATTCTTTAAGGGAGCAATGTCCCTCTAGATCATTTTATTTTGTTTCTGGTTTGAAAAGGTCTGCATACAAACATGTTATACAGGGTAAAGCCAAAGAGGGCTCAGCCCTTTAGGCCAGTAGTTCAAGCAGGACCACAAATACTTCACACAGGAGTACAGAGATACAAGAAAATGGAAGACAGCCAAAGCTGAGAGAAAAACCCAGTATTTCTTATAGTGGGAGAGGCAAACTGAATTAAAGTTGGGAACACACACTTCCTAAAAGCTCAAGTCAGATGTGACATCTCAAGTTTGACATTCATGATATATCTCTCACTGTCACTAACGAAAGAAAAACTGTGGAAAGCTTCTCCCATGGGAAGAGACACAAAACAGACAGGCATCCTCAAGGAAGTTTTTTAAAAAGTGTTCCTTGCAGATACTGAAGTATATGAAAAAATGAATATATCTGAAGGCAATATGAAAGGTAGAGCCACACTGGTGAATGTAGTTTTGCGTTTTAACATATCACCTCTTCAGACAACAGCCATATCGTAACTTTTTATCAGCTAATTTTTGCAAACCAGAGATTTAAAGCTGAGGGGAAATTTCTTATGAGATTTGACAATTTTTGCTGCGTTCATGTAAAGAAATTATATCTTCTACCACAAGCTATGTTGTCACATGCATTTTCCTAACATTTCAGACTACAGATACAGTACAGGTTCAGTACTTACTTTAGTAGACAGCGCAACTGATCTTACCTGTCCCTGACCCGTCAGAAGTATGGGGTTCAAAAGTAGCACCCAGCAGAGCACTGCGACAGAGCAGAGTTTTCAGCTGGCGAGCAGCCTGCCTGAGAGAGAGAGATGCAGATCGCTTTCTTCTCCTTACATTACCCAGATTTTTGTTACAAGTTTCAACTCTGGCTTCTTGCTATTCAGAATTAAAAAACGTTACAGGAGGTTCAATTTTTTCCATTTGAAGTGTATGGCACTGGCAGAGAGACCACATTCCCTGAATCAAATGAAGTGACAATCACCTAAACTGTTTAATTAGTTAGGCTCCTTTAGGAAAATACAGATTTCTGTAACATACACCTGATTATATTATCATAAGCTGCATTTGTCTCATTCAAGTGGTGCTTATTTTATATTAAAATAAAATATTTTATGTAAGAATAACACATAGTATAATTAATATAGTATATTATATGTAATGTGGTCATTTATGAAGTCCCTTACAGTGAAATTATTTCTCATCTTAAGCTCTATCATTACAGTAACAATACATTTAAAATTTCTGCAACTCCATTTACCTTGGGAAAAAGTTTTAATTTTCCTGCTGCATTTAGATAATAATGAACAGAAAGAATATTAAATGTTTTAAGAAATTGATAGAAGTATAACTTAAAATGGACATTAGCCCACAATCTGCTACAAAGCTATGAAGCTTGTAGACATTCTCTTTTGAATCTCAGTACAAAATACCTTCACACAAACATTCCTTACCTAGCTTTTTATCAGATCTTCAAACCTCCAGCAAACCTTAAGCTTTTCGATAAAGAAAATTTTTTTTAAGAGTAAGGGCTCTAGTCTGGCATTATTAATTAGCTTTGTACAAAGCAAAACAAGAAGTCACATTTGGAAACTGCTGTTTACCACTGAGTTGACAACTCTGCCCATTCTTTTTGTCTTGATGACAAAAAGCTTTTAGATGAGCTGTCATTTATGATCAACTAATGACATCCAGTCTTTGTTGTAATTTCTCTTTCATCAAATGCATCATGTCATAAAATTCAACATATATAAGATCAGATATATCTAATTTCTTACACAATATAAAAAAAATCCACAACATTTAGGACACTGTGATAAATACAAATACTGTTCGTTCACTGAAATACTACTGAAGACACAAAATACATCAGCCTACCCTGAAGAACTTAAGTAATAACATCCAACTATGTAATACTCTCCTAATGTACCCCCTCCCCCTCATAAAAAAAAAGCTTTTGAAGCACGGAAAATATTTCAAGATCCTTCAAACTGTGCAATATGAATATAATCATCCTGTCATTATCCTCAGTATTGCTGTATACATTCACAAAATGAAATAAATCCGTTAACATTGAAATTCTTCTGGAGATGAGAAAAAAAAGATAGTAACCTTTTATTAACAAAACTCCAAGATCAAGCAGCAGCAAGTCTGTTTTTTCACCGTGGAGTATCGTGTAGCGTACAATCTGAGCAATTATCTAGAATCTGGAGCTTATTCCTTTTTCCCCATTAGTTTTCAGATTTAGAGATATTTCCCAAAAGTGAAGATTTATACAAAGGGTGATACCTTGCCACAGTACAAAAGATGTCATTGTAGTATATTTTTAATATTGTATATCTGTATACACATATAATACAAATGCAGATTTGTTCTTGTCTTAAAGGTAATCAAGCATTCAGTCTACTACTACAGTTGCATAGCAGTCAACAACTATTAGAAATGTTGATATTCCCTTGGAGGCAGCAAGTCACAGAAAAGAATATGCCATCTTAACTGAATCTTAAATTGTTTCCTCAAGAGAAACAAAAATATTTGGGTTAATGTCAAAAGTTGTGGTTTTTTTCAACTGAGGATCCATTTATTTAATGATTACTCAGTCTTAACAACACTGCTTTGCTCTAGCAGTCAGACAATATCTTTGAAGTACTATGGCTAACACTCTGCAAGACATTTGTTGTTTCAATGGCTCTTTCTCTGTCATTTTTTATATTTTCCCAGACATTAGCAACAAAAGCAGTTTCAAGAAGTTCTTCATGCTGAGAAGCTATACTAGAATTATTTCAAATAATACTCTGTTATTATGCAGACCTAAAATTGCAAACACTTTTTAAGCAATTAAAAACTACTTCTGCATGTACAACAGAAGTTTGATTTCAATTAATGCTCTCTTTATTTACCATAATTCTATTTCCATTCATCTTGTCAATTGTAAAGTCTTTTCTTCTAGTGCACTGCCTCCCTTCCTTGATGAAATGTTTCTATCACTGTCAGAGTCATGATCCACTTTCCAGTCATTTCTAACATTACATTAGTATTAGTAATTGGTAGATTTACCCTTAGATGGTGATCATTCTGCTTGTTCTGTGTTGCTTTGTATTAGACCAATAAAACCTAGATATTGTGCCTCATGCAGCTAGTATATAACTTCTGAAAAACAAATGGAAGTGAATTCTCATTAGAAACCAAAACAATGACTGCATAGGATTATTCGAGTTCATTTTCAGCTATTCTGGAAATATATTTAAAATGTACTATTTTGCATTTCAGCAGTGGCTGAAGCAGTTCCTACGCTGAGTTTGTGAAGAAATTTAAGATGTCTTTCTCCAAAATATTCTTTACTGTCATGGAGCAATTATCAGCAAAGGTAGCTCAAAACCCAACACTCAGAATCCTTTGGGGGAATGCGAAAGTACTTTCCAGTCCAGCTGTGTCAGCCTGACCATGTTCTTGTCTTCAGGTAGAAAAAGGTAGTATCGGAGGGAATTGAAACCTCAGATTTAATGAAAGTGTTTTCCGTCACAGTTTTGCCCTAAAACTCTCATCCACATCTTCTCCAAGCCACAAAGAAACTTTTTTTCTCTTTACAATATTGTCAGCAGGCTCTGAGACCTTGAAAGTACACCAGTACCACAGCAAAGTGTCCTAATGGTTGGACTTTTCCAAATGTAAGCAACCAAGCCTTAAGGGAAATATCCAGAGAAACTGGTAAGATCTGTGCCTCGTCCCTGCTATAGTACTGTCGTGGTTTAACCCCAGCCAGCAACTAAGCACCACGCAGCCACTCACCCACTTCCCC
>VYZV01007186.1:120498-155385 GCA_013401275.1 Pandion haliaetus | reverse complement strand
ATATAGCAGATACATATTTAATTAGCATTATGTTCTATTAATTCCACTGCTTTTTCCATGATACTTAACAGGCAACACAAAGTAATGATGATAACTCAGCAATGCACCAGCACAAGAAAGAAGTGAAGATGTTTTTGCGTTACCACATAGACACAAAGGAACGTAAAACTATTTTTCATAAGAAAAGAATATGGAATTGATATAATGGTTCACGAATGTCCAAAGACATAAGATGTTACCCCTTACACTGACTGGTAGATTATACTATGTGGAAATTACTCAGTAATGCCTTAAAAATTAGTTAAATGACATGAAATTGTGCAAAACCATGTATATACTGAAAGGGTTTCCAAGAAAATATTCTCTTGGTCCAGAGAAGATATTTAAGAAATTAATACTGAAAATGGCCCAGCATTTTTGCTTTTGCTAAGCAAACAAATGTCCTTATTAGCTTTATCTATTACAAGCAGTAACAACCTTCCCACACCAATTTTGAATTTATCCCATTGAAGTTCAAACACTTAACTGAGGATCTTAACTCAGGACATGTTCTATACAGTCAATGAAAAGAGACAGAAATCTTCTGAAGGTAATTCAGATGTTATGTATGACCTTTCCATGCCACGGTTTTGTGGCATAAGTCTGAGTCAAGAAGTCCGGTTACTTGGGATGATTCCACTATGATCAATAAAATAAAATTTTTCGGTTCCCTCATTTAACCAAATGCATGAAGGGAAGGGACAAAGGCTGGAGGAATAAAAAACTGAGTAGCTAATAGGAGACAGAGCTAAGACAGTTAGAAAGACAAACAAAATAAGGAAACAAGAAAGCAAAACAAACCTAATGATCTCTTTTTTCTTCCTGGAAGTTCTTTTCACTTCAAGTACTCTAAATTTATTTAATTTCCATTATGCATGATTATACTAATACTAGCACACATTACTGTCAAGGTGTATATTCAGCTATCATAACAAGACAAATTGAGTAGTTGTTCAATTAATACACAAATGTTATGCCTGGCATTCAATGCATGAATTTTGATTTTGCTCTAATAACTTGAACAGCAGCATGTCAGGATGATGCTATGAGTCAGCACTGACATCAAGTGTGAAAACACAGATATTTCCAACATAAGTAAAAGCAACAGAGATCTTGGAGACTAAAATTGTTCTACCTACCTTGTACATAAACTCTTGCTTGATGTTTATCTTTTCCTTTATAGTTTTCAGCTTCACACTCATAAAGTCCTTCATCTTCATACTGAATGTTGAAGATCTTAAGAACTGCACCAGACATGCTTATCTCAGCAGTGGCTGGCAGGGGTTCAAGGTATTTACTCCATCTGAGTTCAGGAACCGGACTTGAAAAGGTACAGTAAAGTACAAATCAGCATGATCAAGAACTGGCTGTTAAATCACAGACTACAAAAAAGTGTTTGATGATGAAACACGTATTTTCATTCCCCTGAATGAAAGCAAAGTGCTCTACAATAACTTTAAAACACACTTACTTCCCAAGAGCAAAACACTCCAGTGTCACGTTTTGCCCCAGGAGAGCATACGTGTCCTTGAACTTCACCTTGATATCAGCAGGATATACTTTTGCACCTAACATGAAGAAAGATTCTCAGAAAAGGCACAGCAGAAAGGAATACAGCTAGAAAAACTTCCACAGTTCAAGAAAACCGTCTTAAAATTCCAGGCAGAATTCTTCTTTACAGTGAATAAATAGCCTGGCCATCCATGAAGTCTGATTTAGCACTGAACTTTTAATAATAAGGGAAAATTGTTTTACTCAGCAACTAGTTATCTTTCTCTGGACTGTAATGCCTAACAACTTTTACACCACAATGCTTTAACATAAACTCATTTACTTCCATTTGAAGTGTGATGATGTACTGTGCGTGTGGGTAGACAAAAGGCTGAGTCTCTATTTTCCACAGGTTCTTTTACTTGATGGAATGTTTTGAATTATTGTGAATTTAAGCTCAGTATTATCTTAGTAAGGGTATGAAGGAACTAGAGCCAGCAAATCTACAGCTTCATGAGGGCACAGGGATGCAAATGTAATCAAATCTACCTACTGGTGATCCCTGTAGGACTCCTCTTGCTGTTCTTCTAGATGAAGATGTCAGTGTGAGAATTGGCCGTGGAAAATTTGGACAAAGATCACTGATTCGCAATTAATCAAATTCAATCACAGTTCTTCAGTGTAATATGGGAAATTTAACAGATAAAAGGGTCACTGAAATCTTGATGATTAGTTTATGAGACTGTAGTGACTTACAGTCTGAAGTGGCAAAAGAGAACTTGGCTACCATGTGGAAAACATGCAGTTTTCATGAAGAAAAGGTGGCGAATAATCTAGTAACACAAAGCCACATAGGTGTTTTAGGGGACTGGCCATGACACACTAAGCCCTTAGGATACCGTTGGATAGGAATTTTCAGCAGGGGAAAAGGATTTTCCATGTTCACGGGGGTTTCCTGGGAAAAAAAATTAATTCCTGAACCTGTTTATCGACTTTCACATAAAGTTTCTGCTTTAGAAGCATACCCCTTTGAACCAATGCCAAGACCAGAGAAGATATTAAAGATTTTGGGATGAGTACTGGGGCTTATCACATAAAGAGACGGGGACTCTGGGGATGAAACTCTGTTCTCAATGACATGAAAGGGAATTCGTGAATGAATCCATGGAGATTTCCTTCAAAAAGTTTTCACTGTGAATGGGAATGATTTGGACCTCTGTATCTGGAAAACTAAATAACATTGTGCAGTAGCCATTATAACTTGCTGTATAATTCTCCTCACAGAGCTGAAAGTAGTTATGAATGAGCAAAATTAAAATACAGTTAGAACATTGCATGCACATAGTATTTCCAATAAATACTTACGATCGGACTGTGGAATAAGTGGAATAAATTTACTGAATACACTCTTTGTTATTGAAGGGCTGGACACAAAACACGAATAATTGCCCTTATCTGATGCTTCTACATTTGCGATGTAGAGATTGCCGTTCGTCTGTGACACAAATCGTCGTTTGTCCAAAGCAATGAATACTGGGAACTCATTTAGAAGCCAGCGATAACTGAGATCAACTGGAGGAAAATATTTTCTAGTCAATATTAAAAACCAATACTATCAGCTACTTAAGCCATGGAATACTGTCTGCATATAAATTACTTCACTCTGATTTCTAGCTTATAGATCTTTTCTTTGGGAGAGGCAGCTGTATGAGAGAGAATATATATATGTCTCAGTAGCCAGCTAATACGTGTCTACACTGAACATTGGGGTATTGCTCCCTTAAGTGCAGATTACTGCACTTGTGCATGGCTGCAGTGCCCATGGCTCCCCTTGGGCACAGCCTTCGCACAGGAACCGGAGTGGGGTGGGAGGAGATGGGTGGCTGGGTCTTGCCCTGACCCAACTGAGAAGCTGGGAAGCCCTTTCCAGTATTGCGACTAGAAACTTTAACTAGAAATATGTCTCAATTCTTCAGTTCCCTGCAATACTCGGACACAGAGTATGAAAACTAAAACATCATTGTATTTTACATGCAATGTACAGTAAAATAGATGCTAACAGCCAAATTCACCCTCACGATGGAACTGCAGATGCCTGAGGACATGGGCATATTCTCTCTAGAGCTCTTCAGTAGCTCATGCTGAGAGAAAGGACATGCTTCCAGAGCATAAATCACCTCAAGTCTGACCCTTCTAGGGCTGCCTGCTGCCCTTCCATGATTTTAACAGGAGCCCATGATCATTTCTGTTGTGGTGACTTTATTGGCTGGAATGAAGCTGGGCCCTGTCCAAGGTCAGCAGAAAGTCTGGGATGACACAGTGACATGTACTCAGGTCTTTTGAATGGTAGGCCAAGCCTCCCCTCCGTTATCCAGATTAGTTTGAACCATGCTATTTGTAATATCAAAACCTGTTTGCGAATTTAACAATATCCTTTTTCAACTACAAGCATATCCAAAATGGAAACCTAACCTAAACAGTGATTCTCAAGCTACGTAAAAGTTACCGTTTAAGTAAGTTTAAAGGAAATTTTTAAAAATAAATATTATTTTGTCTTGCACTCTAAAGCAGTTAAAAATGAAGCACATTAAGCTGGATTACCTGGGTAGTGGTAAGGGGGCTCACAAAGAAGCACTGCTCCAACACCTTCTCGCACTTTAACCTCATAGCGTTCCTCAGGTGGAAAGGGATCCAGATCTAGTTTAAAAACAGGGGTGGGAGGAAAAGTGGGGTTTTCACTGCAATTATTTTTTTTTAATTATTATCAGCCCTGTAGAGATTAATATGGAACTACAACAATATATAGCAGATAAGATACATGTGGACCCGCAATGCCAGTTTTGCTCATTTTAACTTTGTCATTATCAAATGCAATGAATTTGTTTTACAATATTTTAGTCATCGTAACTGCAAATACCGGGGGGGGCCGGGAAAGTGGTGCAGATTGTATCCCTAAGAGTAGTCAGGTGAGCTACATTTGAAGAAGGAATCCCAGGAAGAGAAAGGAAAAGGATTGTAGGTTATTTTTCAGCTGGCTTCTCCAAAATGCAAGTTTAATTCTTCACTGTAACTTAAAGTGGTTTCTCTAAAACGACCTGGCTGCCCTCCCTGACAACTCCAACAGCCAATGACTGGTAAGCAGTTAGCTCAGACACATCTTTTGTGCCAGAGGTTTGGGACATAGGTGACTCGGATCCCAGGAGAAACCTTAGCCGACCCTCTAAACCAACTTCCATGCAGCAGGGTAAAGAGACTGTTGTAAAAGGATAAAGAAACAAGTACTTCATGGAGCTACATAGCATCCCACAGACTGTGGGAGAACAGTAATGGCATCTGCAGTGATAAGACAACAGTTGCATGAGTAACTTCAACTAGGTCAACTTTGCTGCTGCTTTTCACTCTCATTTTGTGTATCCACTCTGAAATCAAACTATAAACGTCTTGAGGCAGGGAACATCTCTTGTGAAGCTTCTCCATGTCACCAAGCGCAGTGATATTGTAGAGATCCTGACTGAAGTCCTGCTCTAAATGCTACTGTAGTGCAAACAATGCATCCGTAATAGCCAAGTGCACAGCCTCTGAAGGCAATATTCTACCATAGAAATCATCTAAGACAACTTTAGTCAGATTACTTCAGCTTTATTCAATGGCAGGCAGCTATCCAGTTCTACTATACTCCCAAGGCTGGCTCTGAGATCTAACAAAAACTTAAGTTCAAGAGCACCCAGCCAGAAACAATAAAGAAAAAATCAGGACAGAGCTACATACAAAAAGAGATGAAGTAGAAAGCAGAGACTATTCACTACTATAAAATGCAATATATAGTTAGATAGATCCAGTAGACACTCTGCATTATGTAAAAATAATTAATTCCTTAACTTTGTAATAACTGCTGCATTTACTAAATATGGTACAGGTAAAGGATTCCTCCAAGGTCAACCACAGCTCTCAGACCTGAATGACTACAAGAATCTAGGAAGGAAATGACATTACACTTTGTCAAATGCATGAAAAAAAACCTAGGAGAGTTACGTCAGTGTCGAGGCAAAGATGCCTCTCCCAACTTCTGAAAAACTAATGTTTATTCTGCTCAAGCACACCAGAAGATAATACAGATCTTTCCAGTGACTGACTGGATCTTGACTGGGTCAATGCCTAAATGGCAGGCATTGTAATGGGCCACTCTAAGGTCTTCTGATTATTATTTTATATAATTTTACCCTGTGCCTTACTGCAATGAATGTACTGAGTTCTCCACAACTAGCTCCCAATTAATTTGGAATATTATTCTTTGATTAAAAAAAAATTAAGTATACCAGACTGACTTAGTAAGAATTAGCTATTTGACCAGACAGGTTTTGAAATCAAAGCCAAGGAAGCTCTTTACAGATTGGAATACCTCTATTCATATAATAGCTGCAGTAGTTTGAGTATATTCCCATTCTATTTGCCAGCATGGACCTTACTACACAACTACTTTCTATCTTCAAAATATTGACTGATCTCCCCTGAAAACATCGATTTCCTTTTTGTAGACCTTTTGTTCATCTTGTAAATTGCCACTATTATTAATTTCTGCTTTCTTTGGAACAGATTAAAATCTGTTGCAGAAGTAGGAAAAAATTAAACATTACAATCATGAGCAACAAATGTGTTGGTAATTTGATACTGCTTTGCATATGGACAGCGTAGGGTTTGATGAAAGGAAAACCTACCACCACTTTTAAGTTATTTTAGCTATTTTAGGTTTACATATTAACCGTAGACATTTTGTTTATAGCATTCTTGAATAACTTTTGAAACTTTGGGACTGCCACCACAAATTTCTATATTGAATAGGACAGGCAATTTGTATATGCAAAACATGTTAGTCCTGAAACAGAATGGTCTATGCCAGGTGCAGGAAAGTCATACAATTATTGAGATGTAATTGTACACCTTCATCCCTCTTAGGAAATGCTCTGTCTTCTTTGCGTAAAGCACTACTTGGTTATTACCCAATAATTATAATAAGTGCGATTCCATGAACTCTTAATTGGAAGATGTTCATTTTTAGCTGGAATGAAAGAATTAGCATAATCACTGCACTCCTATAAGCACACAGCTAATATCTAGAGTGTATGGAAATTTCTCTTCGTAGTTCTTGAAGCCTCTCTGCTATGAAATTGCTGTGCTTTACTATTCTGAAACTGTTTCCCAGCAAATAGAACAGTGTATCAACTTCTGATTTTGCTCAGCACACACCAAAAAGCCACTAAGCATACCTGCAGGTTAAAATTCCTTCCTTGAGGAGTATGTGTTTAACAGCTAAAAAAGACTTTAATGGGTTTTAAAGCACTGGATCTAAAAAGATCCAGTTCTACTAAAGATAGTATTCTCAGATGGATTAATTGACATGAAGTTTATGAGAGAATGTGGCTTTTGTTCTGTAATTTCAGTAAATGTGACAGTAAGACAAAAATAAAATGTTTCGCTCATACAGCTGGTCAAGACTTTTTTGAACTCTTCTAAATGGTTGTTGCCATTTTTCAATCAGTTTTTGCACAAACAAAGGAACAAAAACTTCCACTAAAGATCAGACATTTTCTGTATTAATTTTAGCAACTCTATATTCAATTCATTAGAAGCAGTGATTGCAGAAGGAAATGTTTTTTACAGGTGATATAAAAAGGAGAAGGAAAGAAATACAACAGTGTAAAGAAGAATGAGTGTAGCATTTTTTTAACAGGTATTTATCAGTTTCCAGCTATCTTTTCACTTCTATTCCTCGCCTCTTTGCCCTACAATCATTTAAATATTTAAATATTATATATTAGGGTTCTGTTCAGTATACTTGCCCAGTATACTAACTATCAACATTCAGCTCATGCAGTCAGTGAGATGGTATCCATGAAAACATGCCTCAGATGGTTTTGATTCCACTTTTTTCATCTATTATGTGTATTGGTTTCATTTTAAGTAGCTACAGCAACTGTTGTAGCTTTTATGCTACCAGTCATTCAGGACTGGCACCACTGATGCCTGCTTCAGGTATAAATAAATATTCTGTAAACTGAATTTTTATGTCATCTCCATTAGAATGAAATAACAACCTGGCCTTCTGTTCATTTGAGAAAATACACTGGGTAAAATACAGACGAAGACTAGATCAGCTACGATGTGATCCATCAGCTCATTACAGCCTCTGAGTGAGTTTCCTTGATGTATGTGGTCCCACAGTCTTATAAGTACTAGCAGAAAGCAGAACCTTTCACTCATCTCTGATCTCATACAGTAAGGAGTGAATTCTCCTCACAGAGGCTGCTGAAAGACAAGAGGGGCGCTAAGCACTTAATGTCAGGATTAAAGGGCACACAGGGCTTTGTGAATGGTCACCAGCAAGAGTGGATTCCTTTTTCTGTGGATTCCTTTTTTTGTCCTCTTATGAAAAAATGTATCTAGGGAAAAAAGCATCTTAAGGCAAAATAAAATAAAAATCCCAAACACTGTCTTCAGTCAGTAAAATTTTACATTACTCTTCATATAGTACATCAGTGTTTTACAATGCATGTATTTGTTGACAGTGCAGGTCTGTGCATATGCATGCATTCACAAGACTAGTTCAGGATTGTCAGAAGCTGACAGAAATGTCCCCCAGCAGGGTCTTTGTTGTAGCCTAGGAGCCAGGCAGCACGCTTCACTAGCGAGTACCATGCCTTCCTCCTGCAGGCATCGCAGTTGTGTTTGCACGGCAGCAGCACCTCATCACCATATGCCCCCACTTGCATCTTTCTGCTGTGACTATCTCCCCTCAGGTCCTACCATGATTTAAAGAGAGTCTGGACATTATTATCTCAAGATCCGGCTCCACAAGTCTCTTCAATTAACAATTTAACAATTAACTCACTGAGAAGGATGTCAAGTCAGCTGAATGCTAAAGAATATAAAATGTTTACAAAACTTATTTTGTGTTGATCTTTGCAGACTAAGGCACTTAAGATACTGTTTTTAGGGAGTACTACAGCCATAGAACATGTTAGCAGAAGACATTGCAGTGTAAAACATTGGGCATTTCAAGCTAAGTGTAACGTTTCTACGTTTTGACGTAAACATCGGCTTACATCCAAAACTCAGAGTGGCTTCACTGCTTCTGACAGTTCCAAAGATATTCGACACTACACAGACATATTTTCCAGCATCCCTTGATTTCTCTGGATTATTGATAACAAGTCTGCCTCCCACCATACTGTAGCGATCCTTTGTTAAATCAATATCCCAGTTGTTGAGTTTCCACCTATTAAAAAAGAAAAGCCAGATGTAAGATTTGGCTCCAAAAAACAAACCTGGTAAGGAATATAACTTGAAAAATAACTCATAAATTGTGATAAACTATACAGGAAGTTATTAATATACTTCTATATATGTTTTAATTCTTCTTCAGCAAGAGCCACAGATTTCCATAGGTCTTTTAAACGTAACAGTCTCAGTCTGCTCCAGCCTTCTTAGAGCTTACACAGGTTAAATCCTGATTGCTGGCCATGCAGTAAAGGATGCTTGAGCTGGCTGGGAACGAGCTAGCTAGCGATCAAGCACTGGGATTATGAACATATCCTCAAATAGTTATCTAAGGCCAAATTGGCTAAGAAAATACTCCCTCTGCACCTTCAAAGTATGAACCAATGACATTTTTAAGTGCTTTTTGCAAACTTGCTATAGGGGATCAAAATGTTTCATAAAGCCTAACGTGCCAGTGAAGTCAGTGCAAAAACAGTGGCACACCTGATTTAAGACCTACTTACTACATTCAGAAAATTGCTGGACACGCTCACCTTAATTACTGTAAAACCCCACAGCCAGTTCACTGAGTCACTGTAACTTGCACTTCAGGGACTACAAGAGGAACTCGGTGGCCCAGATCTGGCCCTTACTGATTTCTACTGATTTAAAAAAAGTTAAAATACACGGAGTGGGAAGTATTCATGATTTATAGCTCTATTTATATCTATTACTGTGTCCACAAGGGGGAGCCCATAACCTTCTTTGAAAGGAACTGCATGTTTCCTGAACACAAACAGGAAAAATACAACTTAAATACATTTAAAGATCATAAAATTCTTTCAGTATAAATAATTTTTTGTCACAAAGTAAAGATAGGCTTTAGTGTTTGAAAATGAGAGCGCATACACTATGTGTTCCTTCCTTATTGAAGATGTACCGAAATATACAGAATGCTCATTTGGAAGATGAAATGGCTATTGTCATAGAAAGAGACAATAATAAAAGTGGTATTAGTAAAAAATAAATTTAAAATAATGAAATGGCAGGATTTTCAAGATGCAGTAAATAGCATTTAGGTTTTACAGGATTTTAGAGGTATCACTTCAGTCCTGTAAGACATAATATGTGTCTGTATTACAAATAAAAAACCATCTGTTCAGAAATACCTAGGAATAACTGTCATGAGGATGGCTTATGCTGCAATGAAGAAGTGGCAAGAAGGACTTATCTACTTCTGAGACAGGAGAATTTTGGCTCATGAACTGCTGGAGGGCTAAGAAATGAAGATAGTCTATCAAGGTAGACTAAAATAATGATGTCAGGAAATAAGGAAAGGGACCTTATTCTGTATTGCAAATATTACCACATCAGCTATCAGCACTAATTGTCAGATCTGTTCCTAGACGGAAGAGCTCTGGAGGTGTGAGGCAATTCTTCTGGAGTGACTTTACTAGTTCAGATTTTGCAGAGCCCATGACAGAGAAACAACGCTAAAATTTATGTAGAGCCTGTAATCACTCTACAGATGGTATGTTTACATACTCTTGCAGACAGGGTGGGGGAGTCTCTGGACAGACTGGAAGTGATGGGAAAGTATATCAGAAGGGTACCAAATCTAAGTGTATCTGATCTCTCCAGACTTCCAGTCCTTTCCAAGCACAGGCAGAGCAAACAAATGCAACAGCAAAATGCCCTGTAGAAAAACTTGTAATGATACTAGAGCCAGGGTTCATATCCAAAAGCGGTATTCTAGTTCCCCCTCAAATCCTTCAATGACAGGTGGTTCTGTATATGTAGACACCTGTAAGCATATTTTAAAAAAAAGGCAACGAAGACTAGCTAAGCTGTTTTGATGGAAGAATAGCATAGTAACAGATTTAAAAGAATGGCCAGCAGACTCAACTTCTTTTTCTGTCCTAGAAGCCACAGTCTAGGAACACACGTAAGTGAATATTGGGGGCAGATCATAGGATCATAGGATAATTTCATGAAATGGATCTCTTTTGCTGTCAAGAAATTCCACCTGTTCCTTAGTTTGATGACAGCAGTCTTCTGCCCATGGCTAGGCTGTAAATTAGTCATGGTCTTAATAGTGACAATCTTAAGTACACTTCTCTGTACATAATGAGCAGATAATGGCCAACAAACTCATATGGATGCGCCGAGACCTCACAAAGAAGCAGAATTGCTCTGGTAATAACAACACAATTACTGTGAAAGAGGTCATGTGTGAATCTCTACTAAAACTAGTTGAAACATTTTTCCAGAATAAAGTTTTTTCATGTCTTCAGTAGCATAGCTGACACATTCTTGAGCATCTCTCTATAATATGGTGGATGCAAAAGCAACATAGGATGTAGAATATCCAGGTTCAACAGCCAGTACCCCTTCTTTCAGAGTAAAATAGGATAAAAAAGCTCTTCTAAATCAAGAAGAACAAGGCCTTGAACCTCAGCCATTCTTAGCTAGAAAGATAGCCTCTTAATTATTTTTTAAATGTAACTTTTTTTTTGTTTTGCATCCGGATCAGTATTCCTTTCAAAAGCTGAAATCATTGAATGCAACAGGAATATACTGTTTTCAACGCTGTCTAGACGTTTTGGCAAATTGAATCAAGGTTGATTCTTACTCAAAAATTTCAAATCTCCCAATTTTTTTCTGCCTTGAAGACTTTGTATCAACCTTTTAAGACAGTCAATCATTTAATACCACAACCTGAAACACTGACTGAGTAAAATACGTAAGACCTGAAAATCAAAAGAAGAGAGGTTACCTGTAAGTAGGAAAAGGAATTGCTCGAGCTCTGCAGTTCATTGAAACTTGTCCATCTGAAGATTCTTCTGGATAGATGGTATCGATGGGTTGTTCCTCAAAAACAGGTCCATAACCTTTGTTTCCTTCCTCTGAAAAAATGGTAGAGTTTGAAATTAATTACTTTTTAATAAGTAGTCAAACTGAAGAGAAATTTATATCACACCTTCCAGATTCAAAATGTGAAGGCTAAACAGTGACTTCCCCAAAATCAAGTTCTACATCCATCAACAAACACAGAGCAGTACAGATAATAGAAGTGTCCGCCTTCCTTTACTGACTCCCGCTTCATTCCTTCCTTCTGAGAACTAAAATAACTCAAACTATGTTCCTGTAAAACTACCCTCCCTGCCTTCTCTGCTGACATCATCAATTATTTCTCACAGTTTATGCCAAACATGATGGCGATAATTACAAATTGAAGATATGCCCTTTAGGAATGCAGTGAGACCAACTTACTTCACAGACGCCAACAAATTCTCATCAAACAGGTCCAGATCCAAAACAATTATCCAAACATTAGGTGTTCCTTATAACATAATCAACTCCAATGGTTTGGTACATTCAGAAAGAATCTTTTTTCTGCACCAGACAAAATACCCCTTATGTTGGTGATCAAAGCTGAGAATTACCTTGTTTCCAGAACATACTTCTGTCTTTCCTTTCAAGCTCAGGTATATGTATACATTAACTTTCTCCCCTCCAAAATAAAATTTAAAAAAAAGTCCCTCACTGAAAATAATTTAAGTTTGTAAAGTCAAGCACTTAAAGGTAATGTCAGACAGATTTGGCAACAAACTATTTTTTTTTAATCTTTATCCTCCATTTGCTGATGCCGTTGTAAAGGTTGCAGGCTCTGCCCGCCCCTGCTGCATTCCCTTCCCCTTTATCTCCCCCAAACGTACAAGACTGCTCTTCTGGGACTGTAAAAGCAAGACTAGGAGCGAAGGTGGAACGCTCTGGGAAAATTCTGCTCATTAAATCCAGGATGCAACTGGCATTTTCTGTGATATCGGCAAATATGCATTCTAGGTGTGGAATGGCACTGAGAGGAGATAGTGGATGCTCTGTATAGATAAAATTTTTAGACAACACAGCTGTCTAATTCTCACAGGTCTCTACTGGACTGAACTAACAGTATGGACACTTGTAAGCAAACTCATGGGAAAAGCACAGTAGTACATGACTGCTACCAGGTTCACTTTCCATTCAAGTTCAGAGCCTTGCTCCAAACCCTAGAGATGCCAGAGATCGGGAAAATGACTGCAAGAATCTTGTAATACAAGGAAAACAAACAAAACAAACACAGTTTTCTTAATAAGAACCTCAGAGATGCCTGAATCATTTTAGCTTAAAAATTTCCAAAAGCAATGGATAAGGATGGGAGAATACTAACATTTTGCAACACTATCTGTGCTGCCTCTAAAAATCTGCTACATATCTTGTAATGCTACATTTAAAAAATCTTCACAGATCAAGAGATTAACTGGCAATGTAACAGATGAATGTCCTTAAATCAAATTACAATTTTGTACTCATCCCCTTAAAAGTCTTGCCTTTGGTTGTAAAACATTTTAGACTAAATTAGACAGTTTTTAGAAANGTTTGAGGAAAAATCACCATTTCCCTTGGGGACAGGAACAGCTCCAGAAGGCACTGTTATGCTACACCACGTATGGTCAGGCAACTTCATTTTTAAAAACTAATTCATGTAACGAAGTCTTTCAAAGAAGCAAAGAAGAGCAACCAGAAAGAAAGGCAGAGCTTTTGAAAACTGGTTTGCTTTCCCTGATATTTAAAGCACAACACTATGTAAAAATCTACATTGCTAGATATACTGCTAGATCAAAAGAAGTAATTTCAGACTGAAAAGGCAAGAATTACGTATTTTCTCAGAACCTGGAACGACTGAACCACAAACCTGATGGCACTTTCTGCGCAGTTCTTAAATATGAATACAGATTAACAACGGCCACTAACAGCAAATAGCCGTATCATATGCAGCTGACTGTCCACCTTAGGACTCAAATGATGTTACAGATCCCTTAGGCATTTCACGGCATGCATTTTTAATGCTGCCAGCACTATTAATTATACTGAGTGAATGTCTGTTTCTCACACCTATCGAATATGCTTTACAATGGCACTTCTGCTGCAATCTATTACAAATCTGGTTTCAAATGTCTGGCTGAGCAGAAAAAGATGCGCAGACTGAATGTCAGGTGTGGCAACCAATAAACCTTTCGTCCTCAGACATAAGCTAAGTGTGGACCAGTGATAGGAAACAGCATGGGGGAAAAAGAGAAGAGAAAGAGTTTGTGAAAAGATCAGCAAGAAATGTTCACACTTTAAGTGAAGTACCATGCATGTGTGACAGTTTGGAAAGTGAGGAAGGGCAGACCAAGAGTACAAGGAAAAAGACCAGCTCACTGAAGTTGTGCCTACAAGAAAAAGGGGAGAAGTAAAAGCAGGGAAAGGAAGAAGGAAATGAATGCTTTAGATAAACTCAGGATGAGAAGAAAAGCTCATTTCATCTGTTCTGGTCCTGCTTTAGACATGAGGATGTACTACCTGACCTCTCAAACACCCTCACTGATCTATTTTCTGGGTACATTTCTTGTGATTTAATTTTAAATTGGAGCAAAAGCTATCACCTAATTCTGACTATTTGAGGCATTCATTAGTGAATTCTGCAAACAAGATTCAGAATTTTCAACAGTGCTAAAATGTATTAGGAAGTCTTTGCAAAGGTCAAGAAAATGTCTACTGTTGAGGAGATCATGGATCCTGTATAACAACTGTTGCTGCTCGAAGGTGGCCCTGTCATCCCTTCTCCAAGCGACACTTTCCAGCTGGGCAGTGTCATTTTCCCTCTAGGCATTCCTGCAAGACCTCTCATGCTTGTCTGACTTCTTAGGTAGCTGCTAAAGCTAAAGAGAGTGGAAACCTATTCAATTCCAGCCTTCTGGGTTAGTTTTCTGCCAGTTTAGCAAGGTGCATTTGTTCACTGATGAAGACTTACTTGTGCCAGTGCAAAGAGTGGAATAGGAGCAGGGGTATAGGCTTCCAGCTTCTGAGTGGAAAAAAGTTGTCTTACTAATTGAACCATCTGAAAGAACCGCTGCCGAAGATAGATAATCTGAAAGCCTTATCACTACTTACAGATGAGCTACAAAATTATATTAGTACACCTTTATGTCCCTGCACAAGCCTGTGAGAGATCATAATATAAAATATCCAATGCATTCAGAGAAAAGATACCAAAAGGATGTCTGAAAATAACAATCAGAAACTACCTGAGAGAATTACTTTCAAGTCATCTCAAGAAACTTCATCAGAAGAGGGAAAAGGAAGGCACAATAAAAAAGCTTATTCAGTGCATCTTAATCCCGTATCTATTTAATTCAGAAAGCATCAAACTTTTCCACATACATGTATTTTTAAAAAATTAACTAGCTTTCAAATTACTTAATTTTGCATGGTATACACTAATGTAGAACAAAGAGGCTTTCCAGCCAATACACACTCCTGTTGGGGTTTAACCACGATGATTACTTAGGTCATAAAAAGAACAATTAAAAACAAATCAGTAGCCAATCATCCTTGTATCAGTCCTCTATGAATCTCCCTTCACCTCATATACTTCCATGTCCGAACCATTTGCCCACTTAAATGGCCCTGCAGCCTCTGTGCACCCTGCTCCTGGTTCTCCCTCTCACACCCTTCTCCTCTCTGATAAGGAAATTATGCTCATCTGTAAATATAAAGGTAATGAAAAACTTTTCAAAATAGCCACCATATAGGTGCGCTTCTTGCGTCTTATTTCCAAAAGCCTAATCACTGTCTGTTACTGTTAGCATATTTCATTAGTTCAGTATTTATTTTCATAATATAATTCTATATAAATTTATTAATTCTATGTATTTCTCTAACTACACTGACACTAAAACACGCATGTCAGGTACAAATGTGGCATAAATTTAACAACACAGCAGACAAATTCTGACTCGATTTTTGAAAGATGAACAACTTCAGCAAAGCTGCCCTGGATGTAATTCACCATAACATTAGCAGGAAGAAGGGAAGGGACTGATTTGTCAAAACCAAATGCAGTTATGGTACATTAGAAAATACCCTAAATTAAACGTGTAACCTTCCACCTTAGCTTACAGGTCTTCACTTAAAAACACATTTAGGGAAATGATTCATTCAGTTCATGATACTAGACGGTCTCCTCATCTGTCCTTTGTATAGGCTTGCTGCAGATAGGACGAAGGTTGAGTAGGGGTGGGGAAAGTATGGTTGCTTGGTGAGTTTGGGATTTGAGGATCAGGAGCCTGAGACATGGAGAAGATATGTAGTAAGAGCATCCCAGGGATGAAGCTTGGGACACTGCGAAAAAGGGAGGAAGCAGGTATTGGGTCTATAGCTATTTTGTGGGAATGGTGAAGTGATCGTAGGCTGCTTTGACATTATTGTGATGAAAAGAAATAGATGTATCTGTGGAAAGGAGATGGTCTAACTAAAAAACTGCTTGAGATACAACTGGGGCGGGAACCAGAGGAACTGAAACAGAGAAAAAGGAAACTTCATGTGTGTCGTGGTTTTGGTTTCAGCTCAGCTGGTAACAAAGCACCACGCAGCCACTTGCTCACTCCTCCCCGCCCCCCTCCAGTGGGATGGGGAGGAGAATCAGAAAGGAGAAAAGAAAAAAAAAAAGGAACCTCGTGGGTTGAGATAAGGACAGTTTACTGGGACAACACAATGAGAGAATTAACAACAACAACGGTACTAATAAAAGAATATACAAAACNAGAGAGAGAGAGAGAGAGAGAGAGAGAGAGAGAGAGAGAGAGAGAGAGAGAGAGCGCTCCCACCAGCCCGCTCCACATTTATATACTGGGCATGATGTCACATGGTATGGAATAGCTCCTTGGCTAGCTCAGGTCAGGTGTCCCAGCTGTGCCCCCTCCCAGGTTTCTGTGAAAATTAACTCTATCCCAGCTGAACCCAGGACAATGTGGTATAAATGAGGTGCCAGGAAAATACTGTCCAGTGTAGACACCACCACACAGGTATGGCTTTTTGGCAGAAGTGTGGACACTCTTAGCGGAAAAGTGGAGGAAATTCTCACCATCTAGGAAAGAGTGAGTAGGGCTTACCTGCACGTGAACATACACACACAGAGCCCAGCTGCTTCTCTCTTCCCAACTTATTTCCCACTCAGTCCTGTTAAACGATGTTTGAAAAACCCTGTTCTGAAGAAATACTCTGTGTTTTAGTATCTGGCTGATTGTATTAGTTGTTCAGAAAACTCTTTATCAGCTGCGTTTTCTTGGTTTGACATCATCCCCATTGTGACAACACATTTTTGTCAAATTTCTAATTATCTAGACTTTTTACATCCGGGTCCCAGCTTGTCTGGATGCAAGACATACATACTCCGAATATTCAGGTCAACACGCCTTCCATTTTTGCACTTTTGATTTTCCCAAGTACATGAATTTTGATCCTTTTAAATACAGCAAATGACCTGCTGTTTTTTAATCGTAAAAGTCACTAAAAAAGGATAACTGATTACCCGGTATTTCTCCCTACCTGATCTCAGTAGATCCTATTAGATCTACCATGTCAAATCATCTCAAAAGGTGTCTTTTTGGCTGATTCTACAAACCCTCCAATAAATAAGACTTCAAAATTTCTTTTAGCAAATTTATTCCAATGTCTAACAGTGCTTACAATTAAAAGATTTTTCTTTTAAACATCTAAATTTTAATACCTAAAGATCTTCAACATTTGGACTTTTTTATTGAACTTGCTATTTTAACAAAAAGTTCTCAGATTAGATCTGAGTTTCATCTGGTATTTTACCAGCCTCCTGACTAAGAAATAACGAAGAAAAAATTGCACTAAGAGTATTTGCATAAAACCACTCATCTTGCACTTCATGTGCAATGGAAGTCTTTAAACATAAATATAGTATTTATGTTCTACATAGTAATAACCAACTACACCAGCCTGTTACTACCATAGACAATATAAAATATTGAATTCAAACCATCAATTTCAGTGGGTTAAAGTGCTCAGCAAAAAAATTCCTCTGTCAAAAGAGCAGGATTAGTTTGCTTCTTTTGACACTAGTCACCCAAATCACTTTCAGACAAGTCAATTTGTTTTATTATCAGCCAATTCAGTCCTTACATGCATTTAATTCATTTTGAAAATCAATTTTACTCATAGATTAAGGATAATGTCATGAAGTAAAGCTGCTTATAATTATGGGAACTGCTCTGTGTGTGAGCACAACCAGAAAGGGAAGTTGAAAATACGTAGTTTATTAAAGACTACTGTCAATTTTTTTAGTTCATAGGAGAAAACAGTTCTTGGGCTTATTTTTTCCAATACAGAAAATGAAATAAAACCTATTTGTTTACTTTTGTCTTATTCATCGTCAGCTACAGATTGCACGTATCATGTATGTTTTTAGGGGCTGTTTTATGTGTGGCAAATCATGGAACATAAAATGTTTTTAAAGGCTCTTCTTATACATAATCTGGGTTTGCGGCATTCCAGTATCTCAAACCTTAATGAGATGACACAGAGGAGATAAAGTTCAATATATGAAGTTATGACAGGAATAGTAAGTAACTCCTCCTTTCTTCTTCCTTTCTACTGTGTCTACTTTCTTGTGTACTGTAATAAATTTGAAGTAAGACTCTTGACATTAAGTATAGGATTTATCTCACATAATTTTAAAACTTAGGGATTTTGTCCAAACTAGTCACATGGGCTTTCTTTAGAAGGGTCAGAGAAGCATTTCCAGCAAGTCGTTCAGATATCCCATTCTTTCTTCATCAGCCATAGAGAAACCTCTAACACATACCCAACCTTTAGATGGTTAAAATAAACTGTGATGACTCTTCCCACAAAACTCTGAATTTACCTGACTGTATCTGTGCAACATGACCTGGAGCCTCTCAGCTGAGCCCATTAGCCAAAGCCTGCTCCTACCACTGAACTCAGAACCAAAGCCTCCCCTTGGAGCTGAACCTTGTGAGGTAGCTGTAGCACCAACACTAGCAACAACAGGAACACTAACAGCAGTTTATCTCCCATTACCTCAAGTGTTAAGATTCAGAAGGGAGGGTATGGTGATGGCACAGCCCACTCCCACAAATGGTGAGGGACCTATTATTATACACTTGGTTTTACTTGTTTTGCAGCAGCATCTAGAAACCTCTGTGGAAGGTCAGGGACCACATGGTCAGGCAGTACTAAGAAAACAGTCTTTGCCTTAAAGAAATTATTATTACACTCCAGTGCAGTACCAGAATTACAACTGCACTTTCTGCTTCTTACTTGTTCTGCAGGGCTCAGACATCCAGAGAACACAGAGAAGGTCAAGCACGACGAGATACTATTGTCGTACATCCTCATTACATTACATCCTCACATGTCCAAAGATAACAGTGTACCTGTTCCTTCTTAGCCAAATTTGAGCATCCTCTAGTGGATGTCATAGAAACATACATTTTTGTCCATGAACGTTATGCAGAAATGTATTGAAATAGTGATTTTATCGAGATATATAGGAACATAATTTCCACCATACCAGATAACTCATCAGTTCCTTTTCCAAACTTTCCAAACTTTTTTTTTACGTACCATTTACTGCCAGCACAGATACTGCATTTGGATCTATAAACAGTAAATTTCAAAGTGTAGGTTTAATCTATGAAGTTCCTGGGGGTAAAACTACTGTCTCCATGGGTATCTGCCTTCATGGGACTGTAAAGTCCGGAGAGCTTTCCTAAACCCATTTATGAAGCAGAGTTTAGCGCTCAGATTAAATATGACAGTTGATATGACAAATGGGTACGTGTGAAGCTGAAGACAGCTCTGAGTTCACCAATTTTCTATTTTATAATAGAGCCGAGAAAATGGTTACCCCAGGCAGCTGGCACATCGTGGCTGAAGTAACATGTTACTCATGCTGTGGTACTTTGTTTAAAAGAGTCAAGACTCATCACCACCACTACCAATTTTTAATGACTCTTTCTAGGTTCAATCATGATCTTCACTTTTTTTCTATCAGTTCTACACTTGGATAGCTTCAGAGAGTTAGGAATTTCCTGGATCAGGACCGACGAGGTGAGAATTGGCCTCTGGTGCATTGTTTTGCAGGACACCAGGTTAAAGGAGCAAGCTGCAGCACAGCAAAGCCAGCTCAGTACATTTCCTCTGACTTCTGTTGCTACTTTCAGCGCTGGGAATTGTAAGGCTAATATGTACCACACAGGCAGGGAATGTGCACTAAGAAGGAAAGAGCTGATGATCTTAATCAGGACTTCGTATCGTGTGGCAGAAAATTTGGAAAGCGGAAAAGACCACTCTATTTCCTGGTAGATGCAGTTACTAATAATAACAAATTACTTCACAGTTAACATTTAACAACGGCCGAAAGTCAAATGTATCTATTTTCTTCTGCTCATGGACAGTTGCCACAAGTACACAGGGAGTTCCTTTATACCCGATGTGAAACGTTATTTTGTAGGGAACCTGAAATGGATCATTCTTACAATTTATCTAATTGAATTATTTGTACAGACTGCCACCTGTCTTTTCTATATACTAATTCTCCCATTTTGCATAATCAATTCTTTATCTAACTTGAATACAGAAAAGTAGAAGAAACCAGAAAGTTCCCAAAGGAAATAGTATACTGTAATTTTACTGTCTTTTATAATGATTTGCTCAAACGCCTCTGGAAGACAGGTCACTAAGCCATCATTCGTCAGGCTCCATATCGGCATTGCAAGCCTAGAAACCATTTGGTATTTAGAAGTAGATCTCATACTGTTTTCAATATGTCACAGAAATGAGGACTTACTAGTATCTGACAAGTTCATGCTCAGAAACAAGATGGTCTGGGAATGAGCCAAAATATCTCTACCGGGCTCACAGGAAGGTAAACAAGGCAATACCAGGTTTCTGAGCATTACGACCACAAAACACATTATGATTATTATTTACAAATGCCAGACACTCTGCAGTAGCATGAAATGGTCTTCTAAGATCCAAGCAGGGACATGGCAGACGAGGTAAACAGGTATTAAGTATATTCATCCACTTTGTATTTTAGAAGAAAATGCACATCTCTCTTTAGCAGTTGTGAATAATGCCGTATGTTGTGGCAAAAAGCTTTAAATAATGTAGATTCTGGCCCTCAGTTCACAACATGTATTTTTGAACCTACTATTCCAGAGAAAATCCAAGCTATATATAATTTACGCTCTGGGAGTTGGATTGTTTTTTTGAGATAAGAACAGCGTAATAATTGGTGGTGGTAATAATAACAACAACAACAACAACATAATGATGGAAGATAACAAAAAGAGAGTGAAATATAACCCAAGAAAGACAACTGATGCACAATGAAATGGCTCACCACCTGCTAACCAATGTTCAGCCAGTTCCCAAGCAGCGATCTGACCCCACCCCCGGCCAACTCCCCCCAGTTTATATACTGGACATAATGTCACATGGTATGGAATACCCCACTGGCCACTTTGGGTCAGCTGCCCTGGCTGTGTCCCCTCCCAACTTCTTGTGCCACTCCAGCCTTCTTGCTGGCTGGGCATCAGAAGCTGAAAAAGCCTTGACTTAGTCTGAACACTGCTCAGCAACAACTGAAAACATCAGTGTGTTATCAACATTCTTCTCATACTAAATCTAAAACATAACACTATACCAGCAACTAGGAAGAAAATAAACTGTATCCCAGCTGAAACCAGGACATCCACAAAACTCATGATGTAGCGTTTTGTGGTCTATAAAAAAGATTCTGTCATCCTGATGGAGAAGAGGTACCAGTGGAAGCCAGCAAGACGCTAAAGGGACATCAGTTTCCAAGAACCAGTCATCACTCAAACAGAAAAAGTAACCACTCAAGCAATCCCACTTCATATTAGAAGAAAGGGTTAGATTGTCTTTGGGAAGTCTGCCTCTACTTTTCTGGACTGAAAAGAGCAGGAGAATTACTCCTATCTCGTATGTGCCAGTGAAGTCCTTGAAGAGCCATGCAGTTAATTATGTAGTTTCTCCTTTACAGCAAGTTTCAAGGATGAAAGGCTCCAACCCTTGGCAGGGCAAGTTTCTCCATTTAAGCCCAAGAATGACAGCGTAGAGTTTGCTTGTCTTCTCAGACTGCCAAGAGGAATGCCAGCCAATACAAATTATAGTACTTTTAAACATACATTTGCCTATTAGATACTTAAATCATTTAGGTGATTCTTCCTTAAAAACCTAAGTGTTACTTCAAAAGTGACTAAAGAGCCTAATGTTGAAAGCCAGTGCTCAGCAAATTAGGGATGAAGGTAAAGTGCAGTAGTTACTCTGCTCAACCTTCCCACACAAGCCTTCCGAGTGCATATGAAATACCAGCAACATACTCAGAAATTCAGCATGCTGTCTAATAGCATCCTCATGTACACATCGAAATGACTGCCCTGTACCATGAGGCCCTGTGTCTTACTGGCTTTCTTGCTTTACCAGCTTTCACTGAAGCTTGGGGTCCTAGTGATTTTTGAAAATAAGTAATTAGGTTCCGTAAAAGCACAAATGCTTTTGACATTTTTTACCCCTGGACTATTAGCTCATTTTGCACAACCTAAAACAGTTGCTAGAGTGACAAGCTGCCTTTTGAGGCCTGTTCTGACTCTAACTCAGGTACTGCCTGGCTCTGCACTATGAAATCCCAAGGTAAAAAGTAGAACAGTTTGATCAGAAATAAAATATCGGAGGAACATAGTAGCATTTTTTGCTGTTGATTCCTCTTTCAGCCAAACGTAATCAAGTATTCATTAAACACAATAAAATATAGGGCCTTTGCAGCTTTTAATTAGTCTTTTGGAGGAAGAAACAAAACAAGCCTGTTGCTGAAAGACTTAATCCTTTTGGTTCAAGGTTATTATCCCAAGTGAAGATACACTTTGGTTCATTGATTTATATGGGATGTACTAGATGAAAGAAAAGTTTAGAATTCAGACTTAGCAATAGGATATGAATTTAACAGGGAGTCAAAGGCAACTTAGAAGTATGTTGGAGAGAGCCCAGATGTCACAGGAAAGAGGAGAAGAGTCAAATATTACCAGTAACAGGCATGAAGCAAATTTTTTGGCAGTGGACTGACAATCATCACAATGTTCCCTGAGGAGTGATTTGCTGCTCTCATTTGCCTTGCACTGCTCAAAGTGCACTCTGAAAAGCAACCCTTATTATAACTGTCCGTTCTACCAGTAAGTGAAAGACCAAATTACTTACGGCTTTTTCATCAATTTATATCTGCAAGATTACATTTCAATCACTAATTTACCTGGAAAATAAATATTGCTCCTGTCTCATTGCAGAAGATGATCTCTGCCTGAACTTCCAATGTACCGATTCATGTAATATTTGCTTCCCTTTAGCCAAGTGCGCATTCCCCACTGATGGGAAATGCCCAGTCATTGTAACAATTCTCAGCTGCTGCCTTTGATTACCGCAAAACAGAACTGGCTAAAAGTCAGGGGTTTTATTCCAAGAAAACCTCCAAATTTCTAAAAAATATGTATTTCAGTTTGGGAAAAAAAGTATTTTTTAATTTCCTGCAGCAGGAAAAAGATCAGTTTGAAAACAGGTAAAAACAGCGTATAGAGCATCAGAATACCTGTCACCCTTTCAGGTCAAATTCTGAACATCTCAAGTCAGTGTAGCTTCAGATTTTCAGCTTCCTAGCTCCTTGTTTCCCAAATACTTCTAGCTGGTAAGTCTGAAAGCTCTCAATTCTCAATCAAATGCATGAATTCTGAATACTTTCAGGTTTTTTTGGCTGATATCTTTGAACTTGGGACAGACCATATGGTGAGACATCTCAAAGGACATAGACCCTGGAAGCTATCAGTTTCCTGGCTCCAGAGCAGTTAATATCGTAGGTCTGTTTAGGAGCCATGGGTTGCAAAAAACTTGACTGGTGGCTCCAGAGTCACAGATTGGTTTGCCCGAAGGCAGCTTACAGGGTAGAACCACCTAGACCCGTGGTTCCAGGACCACAGGGGGCAAGGTGAGCCAAATACACTTCCAAAGAAACCCCATGTTTTGTTAAAAACTGCTAAAGCAACGTTTTTAATATTCTGCTTTTAACATCTGCTCCCAGCTAACTTGTCTCTCTGCTCTGGCACTTGGTGTGTCTTGTTATTGAAATGAGAACTCATGATCTTTACTCAAAAACCATCCCCAATTCCCACATTTTCCATTGTTGTTGCTATTGCCAGCATTCCCCTTGATAGCATGGTGTTTGAAAGTACACCTCCTAGAATTTGATCTGATTATTCTGATTGTGCTCCTTCTTTCTCCACAGTATCTATCTTTCACTTTTTAACCATACTGTAAACACTCCCAAGCAACCCCCTTATATTTTATCTTGGTTACTGCAGCTATGTATTTTCTGGATACTACGACATTTTCTTTGCCAAGAAATACACTGAAAAGGAAAATTTGCTAAGACTAACTGCCAGCAGCTCTAGCACTCATTTGAAATGAGAAACCCTCCAGCAAGATTCAAGTGCTGGGGCAGAGCAAAGACTGCAACATCAGATTTATATAATCCAGGTGGGTGACATAAACCCTAGATGACAGAAGCAGACTTTCTCTCAACTCAAATAGATATTTAATTATTTATGCAAAGTACAGCAGGTCCAAGAGCAGAGAGTGTGCGCGCTACTCAGCCTTGCAATAACACACCAGAAATAACAAACTCCCTCTGATTATACAAGACTATGAATCTTTCACATTGGAGGATGGTGCCGTATCTGTAGGGGTGGTGGTAGGTCTTATCTTCGGCTTTTGATGAAAAATGCAAGCAAGTATTTATTCCATACCAGAAGATAAGTTAGGAATTTTCTCTGAACTGGTAACAGCACTATTAGAACCTGCCCCTCTTCAACACCCTTCACACCAATGGCTCCTATTCTTCTTGCAGGAATCTACCACAGCCAAGTACAGTCAAATAGAGATCAAATGAATATTGCCATGAATATATCAATGCATACTCAAACACTATGGAATATCATCATAGCCATCTTTGTTCTTCCTATATCACTTACTCGTGACCTTCATAGCACACAATCTTCCCATGTCATTCTACAGCACCTGCCAGGAGGTGCATTCTGGTGCCAAGATTTCTGGCTTCTGGGCACAACTGCAATGTGCATAATACACAAGTAGCAGCATTAATCATCTGGTCCTGCATGTCAAGAAATTAACTGAGCATTTGTTCTCAGCGATTGACTCGTCTTTTTTATCAATGAATGTCCAGCACTTGCGTAATATTACTGATGGCAGTCAACAGCCTTCCCCGCACCCCCCCAAAAGCCCCATGATGAATTAAGATGTTTTAAGTTTTAACTTTGGTGGTATCAGCAACCCTCATATCCTAACAAAGAAAAAGCCCTTGAAACACATAATAAATCCATTGTAAGCACGAGATCACAATATTTTAAAGGTTTAAATTTTTATTAGGCATCAGTATATCCTCCAGCACACTCAGACGTGGAGTAAAGAACAGTGTTCAAACTCTCCATAGAATAAAATAGTGTTGTCACTAAACCAGAAAGCACTCCTGTGAGCTATGGAGTAATTTCTTAAAGGCACTAAGCTTACATCACAGTATTAATCAGGTTTTTTTGACTCAATAATACAAACAATATAGTCTCATGGTAGTGAAATCGAGGCAATGCCTGAAATAGTAGGCCAGACTAAACAAGCATATGAACAGCTCACTTCAATTAGGTACTCATTAAGTACACAAAGAACTCCCCAAAATGCAAGAATGTTTCATGAAATGCAGTGGAACTAGTTTTATGGATAACTTTCCCCTCAAAGTAGGGAAGGATCTAAAAATTACCCTGAAAATAACCGAAACATTAGTACACAATATTTGCACTTTTCAAACGTCAGTCAGTATTTCCTGTATGCACAATTATTCTGCTTTTTACATTTTCTGATCTCAGTTCATGCAGTCTTTATGTAAGCAAAATGTTTTCTTTCTTGAGAAGAGCTCTACTTATGCTGGCAATCCAATTCATCACAGCAACTAAAAACCAGCATTCATTTAAATTGGCATGGAAGTCTGCAACAAGCTTTATAAATCTCAAAGTTGTTTGGAACAGTTGGAACAGAAACTAGATTTTAATCCTGAATTTTAACTTTCCAAAAAGCTCTTTCTATCTCTTAGAACTGAGCCAAAACTTCAGTTGCAAACACCTCCATAATTTCAGATGTTAGAAATATTACTCCTGAATGTTTTAATATTTATGGCCCCATCTCTACTTATGAAATGTTTTACAATTTGGAATTTAAAATTAAAGTCAGTATATGCAACATTGCCCCACTGTATTATGAAAACTACCACTATACTGTGCCGGTGGAATTTTATGAATTTTATGAATTTTAGATGGTGTCTATATTATAGAATTTTGTGTTTAGTGTCTCTTCTTATGGGCATATTTCCATTCTTCTAATAGTGATGACTACCAGTGCAGAAATAGACAGTAGATATATTTTTTTATAATCTAGAGAAAGAATTAATTCCATATACCAAATTAGAATAGACAAAAAGAATTTTAAAGTCCAGATCTGTCTTTTTGCAAGCTTTTAATTATGGCGTCCATTCTAGTTAAGTATGCTTCCTTATAGTTTCATCATTCACATTTAGTAATTCATTGTATCTGCACAAATAAATTAAAGCCATACAAACTGCATAACTGACCTTGAAATGCATTAAACTGACAACAGCTACTTAAATGAATTAACATGGGAGGTCATCTTACCTGTCAGGCTGAAGACGAAACAGGGTGTAATAAGATGATAGATGAGGAACCACATGGTTATCTTATGTTCAGCGATTATCTCAAAAGGAATTGTGCCTTGCAATACCACCATTCAGAGAGCTAAAAATACCTGATTACAGAGAAAGAAAAAGGAGTGAATAATTCTGACATAAGGCTTTATCTCATATCACATTTTACTTGCCAGATTATCTGTCTAAACTGAATACTTAACAGTTAATATAGGATAGAGTCTTTTGAATAATAAATGCATTATCAAATTTGCTGGATCAAATTAATGATCTCTTTTATTCAGAGAGCACACTGTTTAAGGGCACTCAGATTTTCCAGTGATAGTAAGTAATATAGTAAATGTTAATACTCAACATCCTCTTTTAGACTCATCTTCCTAAACCAAAACTTCCTAAACCAGATCCTCTCTCTGTGAACACTTCACATTATTAGCAATATTAAAATATTACACAGTTTGGAATAAAGTAAGGAAAGTTCAGATTCTATCCTCCTTCATCTCAGTAAATACTACATCACAATTAATGATTTCAAAGTCTGTAAAAAGAAAACTACAGTGAAACTGAAGTACGTTAATCTCTTTCAGGATTCATTTATTTTGTCCAGCATATCATTCCTTTTAAACTTTTAACATACAATTCATGATCCTCTGGAAAGGTGGTATTAATTTTTATGAGTTTCCTTTTAAATGTTGAATATAATCATTATTGCAATGTCGTATTTGAAGTTTTCTCTTTTCCCTCTGGGAGAAACTCTGCCTCTATATATACTAAAACCAAGCTAAAGAAATATGCAGCTTCTTTTGAATATTCTAAGATTTTAGAAACCATTTTTCAGAATACTTTAATTCTGTAACAGTTTTTACTTCTTTCAATCAGAATATTTTGCTAGCTTTTTGTTTCTGGCTGGTGGCTGTTACCTCTTTCTTTAAGGCAATGCGTCATCACATTTGCAGTGTGCAATTCTCCATTTTATTTAATGAATTTCTTGCCACAAATATATAAAAGCATCCTTTACATCCATTGCATCTTGTTCATACTTCTTCTCTTGATGGGTTCTGCTGTAGCACTGGTTAAGTTATGACCTTCACACAAAGCAAGGCTTCCAGCTTATCACTGACAGAATATTGTTGTATCTCAGGCACATGCCAATATCATCTGTTCCTCTCAGTATATTAATTTTGTTACTATTTCATTATAAAATATGCTTATACATACTTGAATACCCTTCAGTAACATGCATCCTAGAACACGTTGCATGCTAATATGGCATTGCCACTTTTTGCAAGATGTCACGTTGATGCTACTGTTTTCCAGCTTCCTGTGAGTACCCATGACTCTGATAGGGGCTTCTACCTTTTACCAAGACTCTTGCTCTTTCCAGGTCAAAATTTTTACTGAATTGTTCTCTTTTTCCGAAATCCCTATGTTTCAGATGTTGTTTTGAAACTGCCCTGTTTCCCACCTCCAACACCAAGAAACGGGCAGTTTTGAATTTCAAAGCACATGTACAAACATACCTGACTCCCTATGTATGCTTGTGATCAGTGCTGATCTGATTAACAGAGAGCCTGTGGTCTGAGCTGCTGCCAGACACGCCTGTCTTGGTGTGCATGTCTGATGCCTCTCCTTGAGGTGGCTAGGAACGTGTCTCAGTCATTGGGGCCTTACATTTATCCGCTACTCCTCAGAATAATGCTAAGAAGATGTTTATCAGAACATGCCTCTGATAGTGAGCTTTCCTTAGAAGAGAGTTTCATGGGGTGTTTTATTAAACTCATAGTGTAGGAAAATGGCAAGAAATAACACAAGAGAATGTTTTTGGCTCAGAAATTACAGGAGCTGTTGGACTTCACATTTTTTTTGTTTTTTTAGCAGATGAAATCTTTAACAAACAGGTCAAAACTGTGTTAGTTGCCATGACCCTACAATGATAGCTGTTACGTGAAAACAGTACTCAGCAAAACACATACAACAGTGGTCCCCAGAACTGAGATTTATTTAGAAACATTCCCTGGAAAAAGGCTTTTATGTTGGCAACCACTGCATATGCTTACTGTAGCTGAATCCAAGGGGAAGACTTTACTAACATTTTTACCCTCCGACTTCTATTGGCACTAAAGTTTCTTCAGACTCCGTACACAAAAGATATTCACAGCTATTTCAGGCATCTACCTTAAGTGACCAAGGTATGAACTACTATGTCTATATGATTCCTCCAAAAGACAGTGGTAGGCTACATCAGCAAATGACTTTGTATACTTTCCCAACAACCATATCCTGGCTATGAAGCTTCTTGTGTTATGATACTGCCTTGCCTAGAGCATTTATTTCCAAGTGACATGAGTTAAATTGCATAGTTGCACTGAAATAATACATGTAATTAAACAGCAATGACACAGGAACTCTGTTGGGAACAACGGTAATTACACAGTAACTCATGGTGATAATAACTGTTCAAATATATTGATAGAAGAAACTGTTAAGAGTAAACCTGTGTTCTCTCTCTGACATTACAGGCACCGCTGCAGACAGAACATCCCTCCTGCCTCTCTTTTGCAGAATCCAGGTTTGATTTTGGAAAGTTACCTTGTCCTCTAGCTCTCCAAAAATTCCTTTCTGTTGGCTCAGGAAAAAATGGTTTCAATGCTGGTTCAAATTACAGTAAATAAAAATTGTGTCAGTAAATGCTATAAATACCTCATTTTACTCAGATACAAAAATATCCACCCTGCCAAGATTAAAATCCTTTCCCTGCTCTCACTTTTTTCAGCTGAGTGGGTTCTGTATATATAGCACATCCATCCCTCCTGATTTATCTCAGCTTGTGGGACAAGAAGTGAGGCTGTTCCACATCGCTCTGCTGAATTTTGGCAGAACTGCCTGCTATGAGATGAGACAGCATGCAGGTTATCGTCTGTATGTCTGAAGTGGTATGGCTGTACATGATGTTACCACCCAGCTGCCCAAGGAGGAGTCCAGGCGTATTTGAGGCAGCAGCACTCGTGCCAGAGGCAGCACTGTGGGCTACAGTGCTCACGCAGCATTACCTACTGCCTCTTTTGCTTTACAGCTCTCAACATTTTTTTCTCCACCGAGAAGGACATTGTTGCCTAAGTAAAAATCATGCCTGAACACCAGTCATTACTATGACTCGCTTTTCTCCCCGGGAAAAGCAGAGAGTGACTGCACCTCTGGACATACTCCTTTTAGTCTGCACAGTACACTATCCTTCTTTTCTCACAACAAAGCATCAGAATTTTAGCAAATGAGTATGACATTTAAAAAATATTTCAATAAAATGAGCAGGCATTTAACTGCAACTGTGTCAATTTTAATTACTATCTAATGATCATTAATACATTTAGGTCCCTTTTGACTGTTCACTTTCCCAAAAGAGCCAGTCACCGCTACAGGGTCTTTGCCTTGCTAGATTCAAGAGAACTTATTCTGGTGAGCTGTCTGGAGTGCAATCCTCCCAAAGGAGGTGGGGGAAAACTGGGACATTGGCTGCTGAATGGGAAGCACATTCAATTTTGAACATAGGGACCTCCCAGAATGCTTCTGGAGGTTTGCAGTGTCTTGTGATGCTTCATTAGGATGAGAGGTGTTCCCAGGACACAAGGCTAGAGCTGCCTCTGTATATTACCCAGTTGTAAGGATTTTTCATCAGTCTCTCAAAACACAACTTGGAAAATGTCTACATTTTCTTCCATATTCTGTGTGGCTTTCTTCAGGTCTTCACTGCACACTTTGGCCTTCATTAAGGAGAAAAAGACACTTGTTTTACAGCTATGAAAATAGCCAGTGTTTTCCATCACTTCCCTACTTAATCCAAAGATGTAGATGACATCATCATTTTGCAAGGACATAAAGCATTCATAATGTAGACAGAAAAAGAAATTACAAACAGTAGGTAATGGAAGTCAGTTGAATGAAGATCATAAGATCAAAAGCAGTGCAAATAGGCTACATAATCTACTACATTTGAAATCAAGAAGGGGTGGGAATAGACAAGGGAAAGCAGAACAACAGTGGGGGATGTTAACAGCATGAAGAGGAAGCAAAGAAACAGAACTCGGCATTACAGAGGGGAAGGATGTCGTGTGGGACATGTAAGTGATGTGTGGGAGGATGGAACCAATAAAACAACCCAAAAGGGCAGTCAGAAAGAAAGGCAGAGAGGGAAAGCAATGGAGATGGAGATGTAGGTAGATGAAGGTGCATGAGGGTTAGCCGTCACCTCTGTCAGTAAATCTCAACATTTACCACGGCAAGACCTTCCCTGAACCTCCCTTGCCGAGGCCTTCAGCATGGGAGCAGCGTGATCACTGCATCACTCCCAACACCCGCTCAGGGCTCCTCTCAGGAACCCCAAGTACTGAACAGGCAGAGAGGGGGCAAAGGAAAGCGTTTATGAGCTCTGGCTTGGTACACTTAGCTAGGAGAGGTAAATCAAGATGCTTGTTACAATTCTCATTTCCTGGTATATTATGATAATTATTCACATTCAAGTTTTAGAATTGGTAGAGATTCTGTCCAGATTAGACTATAAATAGCTACAACAATCTAGAAGAAATCTCTGGTTCTCCACCCTTTTTCAAAACATGAATATATATAATTGCAATAATTCACTAGTAAATTAACACAGTGGCAAGTTATAATCAAAGCCTTTTAGAAGCCCCACAGTATTTCAACCTAATCAGTGTTTTGTATTTGTTTTTACTTCAGGCACTTTTAGTAATTTTAGTAAGCATCTAATTGCTCGTTATCTTGATTTTCTTAAAAGAGTTGGCATTTTTTGCTATGATAACTAACTCCTCATAAATCTTATTAGTTGCTCAGTATTTAGAATTACCAAGAAACTTTTGAATTTAAGAAAAATAATGATGTACATTGCATATTATTTATTGTATCACCCTTGTCTACCCTTTTGGTCTTTGCAATTTAATTTTGTGACCCATCAACAAGTTTTGGCATTCTAGGTTAGACTGGCCATTAGAAAGGGCACCACACCTTATTCAAATGTCTGGCTTCTCAACCATCACTCACAACCCCTTTATTTACTTCTGAAACCAATACCTTAGCCACTAGCATCTTCTAGCCTTCTCTATTACCAGAAAGGTGACGAAAAGTCAAGTTCCCTGCCACTGCACAGATTTATCTCATTACAGTGGTCCAGCATTACTGTTAAGTAGACTTCCAAGCCAGCCCTGCTCTTATACCACTGCTGCATCTACAGAAGATTTTAGATGTTAGCTGGCTATCTCTTGGAGTCCAAAAGTGGCTTCAGTTCCCTTCACAAAGGCTTGTAGAACCAGTTCATTTCCTTTTGCTTATCTTTGATTTCTATAACTATACTCTTTGGTTTTGCCAGATTTGTTCAAGTGGAAACGGAAGTTCGAAGCCACTGCCCCCAATGCTGCCCATGAGTCCAAACAGTCTGTCACCAACAGTTGTGCTTCTAGTATTTTCCACATCATCCTATTTAAAGAATATAGCTACTCTCTCCATTTCACATGAATGAAAGCCAGCTAAGAAGCCCATCAATTTGATGGCCCATAAATAAGATACTCGTCTTGAACATAATTTATACTTTCAGGGACAACACGCAATAACATAACAACCAACCACAAAGTTGTAGCAAAGAGAGGTGTAATGCCCACCCCCCAATTACTCAAAAATTTTTTTTTTACTCTTTACAGGTGCTAAATAAATAAATTTTAAAAAAACAGGATCAGTTCATTAATACATTTAGACAGGCTAAATTAATAAGTTATTTATTAGTGTCCCTAGTGGACAATTCAACCAGCTCTGTATTTTTGCTTAATAAACATTGACTTGGAAACATGAAGAACCAATGTCTCAGAGGCAATGAGGACTCCAGGGTTGTTACAGGGCTTGGTCCAAGTTTCAATAGGAAAGCTTAACTTTGGAGTGCAATATAAAACTTCCGTTCTTTTACACATACTTACAAATTTACTCTGTGTGCCTTCTTTTCCACTTAAACTCTCATGTCGATAGGCTTAAAAGAACTAATGTCCTGGCACACTGATGATCCAAATATACTCTGGCTCAAAGGTGCCCTTTCTCTCCCCTCCCTGCCCCCTTCTTTGGAAGCTGTGACTTCTCTCCAAGAATCAAGCACCAAAAAGACAATAAATTCCTTCTTTAGACATGTTTTGAGCCATGCCTTTTGTACTTGAAAGCAACAGCACCTATTCGATAAAGCAAGAAAACATAGCGCCTATAACAAGAAACAAAACAATCAAATATATTTGCAGAATATTGTTATAAGATGCAGAAGGTACCAGGGATCTGAATGGCAACCTTACTGTTACAAGATACCTGTTTTCCATGGCAATTTTCTAATGCACCATTTTTTCAAGTAGGACAACATGCTGGTAGTTAATCACACTGTGATTTTAACTCTCCTGTTTCCTTTATATTTACACATCAAAGAATTCAGACCTCGAGAATCAGTAACTTCTTCAGTCAGTTGCTCAGTAGGCACTTTTGCTTTTCTGTTAGGCAATTAAGAAGCCCTATGGGCCTTTTCTTTGCTTGCCTGCTACATCATTCTTCCCATTTTCATTTTTTTCACTCTTTGTTTTGGCTTTCTGTTATTTTGTCAGATAGTTCATGCAACTAATGAGATGTCTTTTTCTTATTTTCATCCACAGACTCATTATGAATCAACATTAATTCTTTTCCCTACAAGGGTATTACAGCAGTCACACATCTATCTCATCTTGCAGTTAATCAACGACTCTGTAACAAATGGTCATTTAGTATTGCTATTATAAACATATTTTTGTAGGAAGGTTACACATCTTCTAATTTGTGGTATGTTCAACAACTCAGCTTTACTATTAATTATGAATACAGTTTGGTTACTTTTCTTGAATCATTGAACTGCAAAATGCTTTTGTTTTGAAATACCTTCAGATAATGAAGTGTCGCTTAGCGGTACTTAAACACTGTCTTTAATCATCATGTCAGCAACAAAGGGTCAGGCAGCCAGTCCTCCAAGTCCCTATTCTCACTGTTTGCTCTATCAGCAACCGGCTGTTCTTTCTTCTAAGGTAATAAATAAGAAAAAGATCAGTTACTGCTACCGGAGCTTACAGGCATTACTCACACTTTTCTGAAAGCAGGCTGTAAGGGCTTTGCTGCTTAAAGATTGCCTGGTAAAAAACTTCAGCAAACAAAAATCAATAAACCTCCTGCAAAGTACCGAGCATCATGCAGAACAGCATACTACTCTTCCTATACGTACAGGTAGCTTCCCTTTATGTCTTAAAGCCTAATTAGTTTAACTTTGACTCCAAGATAACCAAAAACACACAAGGCTCTAAAACCAGCATGAAGAAAAATCAGCTGTGAATACAAACAAATATCCATTATTAAAACTGGGCATTCTTTCGTACAATAAAGAGGATTTTTTGGTTACTTTGGCCAACTTTCAAGGGACAAAACCCGTTAACTTCTCCAGTAAAATTAAGCGTATAATTGCTGTTATCTTTTGGAGTTTCAGTTTTGTTAACGTTTATAAAAGAAAAGAACAAACTACTCAGATGATCTTGAAATTAAATCTTAAACAGATCCATTTCTAAGAAAAAATTCATTTGATATTTCAGAAAAATGAAACAAGATTATATGAAAATCTTTATCACACTCTTGGCATTTTCTATCTGATTTTTACATTTTCTTGAATTTAGTAATACCTTGTTATTCATCAGTAAATGAAGATATGGGAATGAATCATGTGTATTCAATAAGTTCATAACAGATGTATTTATATACATAAAAATTTAACAGTTTATCCATATAATCTGTAACTCAGGAAGCCGTATAACATACTTTCCATTGTACAGCCAAAGACAAGCTCAGTGGGAGATTTCATCTTCAAACTGCATGTTTCCTAGCAACTCTCTTTAAATCAGAGTAGCTTTTTTTTAAATTTACATCAATCACTTGGAACTGTTGAGAATGCTTAAAAACATCTCTTTCATCCTGTGAATAAACAGTTCGAATCAGACTAGCAGCTGCAAAAAGGAGAAAAAAAGGAAAATCAATTCAATGTTTACTAGAATTTGCTGGTGGATTTTGGAATAATATGTTATTTGTGCCTTTTGGTTTTAAGCTTACACATTTCAGAATAGTTATTGGTGAGATCCATGGGCATTTTTTACAGGTTTGAGCTGCCATCCACCATTTCAAAGATCCTCTGTGTTTCAAAGACTGCTTTTCAAGGATGCTTACTCATGAGGTAGGCTTAGTTGTATTCTGAAGATTTTAAAAGACAAATTATGGTTATGATTGGTTTCATTACCTACAACTAAAGCATTGTTTCTGTAGTCTTCAGATTTTTTTGGGAAAAAAAAAAAAAAAAA
>VYZV01007186.1:0-111620 GCA_013401275.1 Pandion haliaetus | reverse complement strand
CTGCAAGTCTGAATATCTTTCCATTCTGCTCTGCATTGTAGCTATTCAGTATGAAGGAAGAAACTGTTCATTCCTTAAACCTGTTTTTAAAAATGTCGTGGCATGATTTTGGTTCTGCGAAATGCAGTTAATGAACTGTGCACAATGATTTTCTGTTAGATCTTGGCCTTCCCTATTATTTAATTGCCAATTAGTTCAACATACCGCATTGCATGCACTGCTGATGTTACTAGGTTACCAGGACAGAAAGTACTTTTTTCTGAAAGGACTAAAAGCAAAGAAAAAGGGTATATGAAATTCCATCACTGGAAAGGGTGTTTGAAAACTCATCACTACCAGCACTTGGCAAAGACTAGCAGATCGCGAAAACACTGTCTCAATAGGGAGTATCCTGCCAAAGGTCAGTCTGATGCTGCATGAAAAGAAAAGAATGAAAAAAGCTTAAGAAATTACCACAGCATTCTTCAGATTTCTTGGCTGTAATCAACTTATAAATCTTACAGCTTTTATTTTTATTAGTTCCCCCTCCTTTTAATGAAAATTGAAATACAACACAACCATTTATACTTGCAATATTTCTGGCTGTAATATAACAAGTGGAGGATAAGGAAAGAAATGAGCAATACGTTGGCTGCTGCTGCTTTTTCTGCATCAATAAGACCATTACAGCTTCAGACTACAACCTGAATTCTCAGCCAAGTCAGCCTAAGTGAATCTCAGATTTTTAATGAAGGTCTCAACAAGCCACCTAATTTACCACTCTTTTACTACACCTGCTGGATAAGGTTATGCAACTTAAAACTTGAAGCAATGCAGCACTGAACTAGGACTATATCTTCACTCTACAATTTTCTGTTTGTTTTTTAAAACATTTTTCAAGAAGGTTTTGTGGGATAAGAAACGTCATTCAGGAGTTAAAAAAGAGACCAGCTGATTTTAAGCACTATATGGACTTTTTTTTTTTCCCAGGTAGAGAATTAAAGGCAACAACTTGTCCTAATGCCTGAAGCAGATAAAGAGTAAGTGATGTATACATGCAACTATTGTGCATCTCTGCCATGATGCAGCTGCTGCTTTTCTGTTACTAATGGATTCCTCTGCTGGCAGAAAAGGAATCTTCAGTCCTTTTTCAACAGGTGACAGGCAAAAATAATTGCAAATCCTTGAGCTGGCCTGACAGGGAGCCGATTACCATTTCAGCTGACCAGCATCACTTGAAAAGAAAAGCAAGGAAGAAGAAACATGACAGAAGATGACAGAAAGATGACAGAAAAAAAACCCAAAACTGGACAAAAAGGAAAAGTGGGTTTAATGCTGAAAATAAGAGAAGCCTCAAAATAAAATTAGGATAGCCCCTAGTAGTTGTGCTGTTTTACTTTCTTTTCCTTTGCATTTGATGCAAGTAAATGCAGACCAGGCCCCTGTGGACTTGGTCTATGGATCTTTTCTGGTATCTTAACAAAACACACTTTGCCCCTGGCAAGTTATCCCAGTGCATTATTTCAGTGATTTGAGTTTTAATGGAGTGCTGCATCTTATTCAGCAGTAAGTACTGGCATGAACTTGGGAGGCTGCATGGGTGAAACAGAGGAGGGGGCGGAGGGAAGGTTTACTGATCCCTCCAATTATAAAACCCTTCACAGCTTGCCCAGGGGAGAGAAAGGTACTGGCATCAGGGACAAGCGTGCAAAGAAAAAAGGGATAAACATGGCGATTTGGCTTAATAATATGCTGCCTACTATATCAAACTGGATTAGATACAGTTCATTTCCTGCAAAGGTTTCCCAAGCTTTGCTTTACACTGCCTCATGCCAAACGAGAGAGTTGTTTCCTGCTACCCCATGAACTCAGGTTTAGTAGAAGGGTACAGCTTTAGTACAAAGCTGATTATTGCACGGTCCTGCCGGTGAGCCTCAGCACATGGCATCTGCTACTCGGGAGCTTGCTCATAAACTGCCCCCCAGTACTTCAGCTGGGTGAACAATGGTAGGAAGGCAACAAAGATCTCTCCCATGGATGCAATTTTACTACACGTAACAGCTTAGAGAAAACCAACTTACAGACCATATAATGAGTGGCAGTCCTAACACAATTCTTAAATGTTTCTTTCCTCCAGAGTTTGCAGAAAACATGCCAATACATATGGTGTTGCTTGTCTTGTAATTCACAGCGTAAGGCACTTGATTTGATCTGATCTATATGTAAAAATGCAGTGGAGAGAAACGTAATCGAAAATCACCAATTTTCTGTCAGCTGCTTATCTTCCTGTTGGAATGAGCATAAAATCCGCGTCCTTTGGGAAAGGGAATGAGTGGTGCCACTGGATGCTAGCCTGTGCAAGGGTCGAATGATAGGCAGCTCAGACGACACATTCATCATCTCCTCTGGATCCTATTCTTCATCCTGCATCCCAGCAAGTTTCCTGCTTCTGCAGCTCACAGTAAATAATAGCAGATTTGGAGATTCATAACACAAATACCTTCTATCAGGAAAGAGTGGCTTATATTACCCACATTACCCAAAAGCAGATCCTCAGGCAAATTTAAATGTTCACAGCTCCTGACACGTCTGGTATACCACTTCCCGCCACACAGAAACCTACCAGCTTTTTTCAAAATATTCCATTAGAAATAAAATAAAACGCTGTCTTCCAGATCTCAAAACACTTTTTAAAAGCTTCCCCTAAAACTTAATTTCAGGTAAAAAGAGAAGGTTACATCAGTATTCTTATTCTTTAGCACAGGAAACACAGGGCTGGCACTCACTTACTATCACGAAATGGGGAGAAATAAAAATATCCAAGGTGTTCTTCTGTCTTCCCTCCAGGACTGTTATACAGAAAATTATTAAACAACAACAGCTGTTACTGAACAAGCTCACAAAAAATATAAGAAATGAAAGCAAGCAGACCCCAATTCCAAGAGCTCACGAGACCTCCTGCCAGAAGAACAAACCAAAAAAAGAAGAAAACGGGAGAGAGAGAAAAGATTAGATTGTTAACAGCCTTCTGCCTGCCAGGCACCATGAAAATGCATCCCTTATGTATGCTTTCCATGAGGTCTTGGTACTTCCTCCTCTGCTCGCCATGCCAGGTACAGTTAACGTAAATCTCCAATCTCCCATACCCTGCACACGACAGACACACTGAGGTGCTTCATGAAGTTTCTTTCCCTTTTTGCCCTATGTTTCACATCTGTTGTCACCCTACAGGAAATGCTGGCCTGTTGCACCAGCCTCTGGCTAGAACATCTGTAAAAAAAGGGATTAATCTCTGCAAAAATACTACCTTCTTTTTAGGTTCCTAGGGAAAGGAGCTGTAAGCAATCATGCTGCTTGCATGTGCATCTCTGCCTGTCGGTCTGACAGTTTCCTCCTCCTGATTAACTTTTACCTTCACTGGCCTATTTTAATGAAATCTGACAGAAAACTGCAGGATGTAAGTATGTTAATTTATTAAGTGTCATGAAAATGTCTGCCTGGGCACAGAAGACAGGCCTGGTAAGCACCACCCCTAAGGGAACAGCAGGAATGGCATGCAGCCACGACAGCGAAGAACCTGCGCAAGACAGTGGTCACTCAGGGATGTCTCAGCCATGGGACAAGCTTGTTGGAGGCTGGCAGTTCACCGTGGATCAGATGATGCAAACACAGCACACAAAGATCTGCTGCTCACAGATCTACTTGTTTTCTAATCTCCATTTTACTTCACAGGATAACAACTTTGATGACAAAATATTGTCCATGTACTGGACCCAATCCCACACTAGGTTCATATCTGTGCCCTGCAAAACCATGCAACCGGCGCTTTGGAAAAAATTTCATAGCTGAGAACTACCAGGCATAAGAGGTCTCTCCGAAGTTAAGATTACAGACGTTTTCTGCTTAGCCCAATGAGATGGTTAGGAGAAGAACTCTATTTCCAGGAAATTTATGCCGAAGCATAAGAAATTGTTGTGAATTTATCTCACCAAAAAAGTTTCAATTGATTTTATCATCAATATTAATTACATATGTACAATTTTTTTGCTTTGCATTAATAGATTAACTTTTATTTAAATCCTAATTAATGATGTAGATGTAGAACGACACCGGCCACATGGGTTTTCAGCAGAAAATTCTCTCTCTCCAAAGAATTTACTTGGCATCAAAACAAAATTACATCTCTTCCAGCATTTTAGATATTCAGTGAGAACCTGTATCACAGAAAAGGAATATTAAAGGTTTTAAACATGTTACTTTCATGGCATTTTATACATATTTTGAAGAAGAAACAAATAATTATACTGCATGAAAGCCTATGAGGAACTAAGTCTTCGTGTAACTAAACAATAACAAAGTATCGAAGTAAAAATAAGTAATATAATATAAAAACTGAAGATGGCCTTAAAAGCATTAATTATGTTCTTATCATATGGCTGCAGGTTACTTGGAAAGAAGTCAATCTTTTATTTTTATAAATGGGGTCTGTAGAGAATATTTGGTACTCCAAAATTCACCTAATTTCAGCTATAATATTAAGATAGAAGATTTTATTAATGTATCTCACAGTTCAAAAGATTATATTAATACTAATATCAAAGAAAACTAGAAGTATACCCACTCTTAAATCTCAAAACTGATTTGACTGTAAAGTTTACATTTATAAAATATTTATTGGGGGATTGAGGACTGAACGGACCTCATGAAATGTAGGCATCAGTAGATGACTACTACGCCAAGTTCGCCATTAAGAAGCTTAGGGCGAATTGCTCAGAGACACACGGAGTTAGTCAGATTCCTGCCACGCTAAAAATCTATGCTTACCACAGATAGTGAGGAAGGCTGTCATGGCAGGCTGTGTGTGTAAACAGGGACTGTAACGAGTTGATGCGTGTGTGTCCAACCTGGGAAGTGGTCAGAGCAAAGGGTGGTGGTGGTCTCGTTGAGGACACTACCCCTGCTTTGGCTCCTGGTGTGCCTTCCCCTGCCAAGCAGCCCGCTCCTCCAGGCCCTGAGAGATTGCATGATTGCCTTCTAAAGACAAAGAGCTGAGCTTGTACACAAGGGGAATAAGACTCAGAATAGGTAATTTTTATAGATCATAACAATATGCACCAGATATGATGAAGTCATGGAGAGCCATTCTGAATTTACTGCATCCAACAGTTTAGTACATTAAGTTAAGATTGTGTTTTCTGGAGACAACTGGCTAATTTTCGCATCAAGGAGACACTTCCATTCTGTGCATGTCTTCAGGAAATAAAATGAAATGAAGAGTTTAAAACTCTGTTGTGCTCTCTGTAAGTGCCCAGCCAGAGGATTATTACTGTTCATTGCCAGCCAAACTTCAAGTTCCATTTGCAGAGCCACAGAAGAACTCCAGGATGATCACTGAGGCATTATCCATGCTTTTGTAGTTGGGTGGCAAGTTTCCTACGTCATGAAAGCAGCTAGGTGCTGCTCAGTTCCAAATGCCCCAATGCCAAGCTTGTTTGTCCCAGTTTTAGTAAGTTAGGGCAAAATAAAGCCGACGCACACTTTATTTCCTAGCTTTCTGCAATGGATTCATCCTCAGTAGCCTGTGTTGACCTACCAACCATTTACAAGTGAAGATGATTTTCATCACAAAGGTAGCTGTTCAAAATTTAATTTCAGAGATATTGATTACTTGATATTGTCTACTGCTACTATGTAAGACATTCTACAATACCTCTACTGTTGAACTGCCTATAAAAGTATATATATAATGAAAGAGGCAAAAGCATAAGTACAATAAAACAGATGCACGAAAAATATTTGTGTTTTGCTTATTTAATGCCAATCTTGCTTGTAAAAATTCCATCACTGTATTTGGCAATGAAAGTGTTAAAAACATTCTAGCTTTACGCATAGTAACATGCAGAATCATTCTTTTTTTACAAGTTTAAAAAAAATAAGGGAAAACAATGATGGTGAGAAAAGTCCATCCTCTTTTAGGTGATGTTCTGCCAATACTTAATTGTCATTATTCTGTACACACTGATAAAAAGTGTTCCACTATCTACCAACTAATCTTATGGTTTCCGTACTTGCAGGAATTAGAACGATACTCATACTTAATAAGCAAATAATTTTAAAATGCTTATAAATATTTGTAGTACTTAGGTCAAGAAAAAATACGCATCCACAGTGACATTCATTCAGGTGCAGATGATTCATTTAGTGGTCCTGCCTCTTCTTTCTTCCAAACCTGAAGTTTTCTAAGCGGCTCAGGCTGACTGAAAATCTTCATAGAGCTCTAAGCTGTATTTTGCTCCAAAATATTTTGTCACTTTAAAAATCCTGCTACAGTCCCTGTCGTTTCAGGAATAACTAAAAATTCAGCAGCCACAGTTATCTATCTCAAGGTTCTTTGGATTATCATCCTATGCATCACCACCAACATTACGTCCTTTCTTTGACAGCAGATCTGACTGGTTAAGCCTGAAGACCCAGCCAACTGCTTTACTAGGAAAGTAAACACATTAACATGAACCTTTTTTTAGTGGTAAGGTAATAAAAAGAGGAAACCTATTTCTGTATAGGTAACTGGTACAAGGCCTTTTAGTTGCCTCTTGAGCCTCTAATTTTTCCTTGACATTCAGTCTGTAGTGAAGGATTTCCTGCACATGCTTCCTTTTAAAAGTCTCAGAAGAGCAACTGCTTATTTTGCAAAAGCACAATAAAAAGGCCTGTCTCTACAATTTAAAATAAAATGCCATCACGGGATTAAATCAGAACTCTATCCATTTCATGAAATGTACAAGGTCACATAATTCCCCAAAGATAAATTGCCTTAGGACATATATATCCTTCTTCAATACAATGAAAGATTCACACAAAGGCACAAATAGTCTCACAAAAGCAAGCTGTAATTTTTGCAGGGAGAAATTAACATTCTGTTCAGGATGATCATCTGTGTTACAACTGCCAAAACAAACCCAAAACAAGTAAGACAAAAAAGACACTAGTGATGGAAGCTAGAACCTACAGTCTGGTTTCTGGCAGTAAGAGAGAAGAAATATTTCCTTAGCCCACCACCAGACCAAGCTCCACGATGAAGTAACCAGACTTACCCTGTCGTAGCAGCCAAGCCCTGACTGGCCTGTGCCTGCCTCAAATCCTTAACTTCCATGAGACCAGTTCTCACTGTTCTGCCAGGAATTGATTGTGGCAGTCGTGAGCCAATGTAGGATGTTGTCATGAAAGGGCATCTTCTATAGGAAGAAAGCCGAGGAGTCTGGCCATCCAAAAGGGGACAAAAAAATGCCTTATACACCAGCTGCAATGTAACCTACCTTTTCTCGAGGGGGAGATAGTTGTGATGTCTTTGCAGCCTACTTCTTTGCTGTGATAGTACATCAGACATGACGGTGATGGTCTGTTTGCAGGACCTTAAGGGTAAGATAATCAGGCACTCCAGCAAAGTTCACACTTCTCCAGTCTGCTGGGTTGTTCAGTGATGGCAAAAGTCTGCCCATGTCCACCTACTCGGGTTTGGGTGGACCTGCAGGCCACCGTAGCAATGCTAATTACAAGCAGATTTTGCTTTTAAACACACTGTAAACATGAAGAGGGAACTTACAAAATGTGCTAGACAGCACTAGAAACCAAAGTCCCGAGTGTGTTAAAAATAGCAGAAGGAACACTGATGGCAATTCTGCCCTAATCCCCTCTTAAAGTCTCCTAAAGAAGAAAAGACCATTGGCAAAGCAGGCCATCTACTGTAGTCAACATCAGATAATTGCAATGGTGTTTTCTAGGATGGGACTCCTTTCCATTTACATGGTATAGACTAATGTGCTACTGTAAACGGTATCAGACTTCATTATGTAACTAACTGAAAGCACCTCCAATCTTTCCATGCCTCAGCGTTATTCCTGTCAATTATTTATAGCTATTCACATTTGGACTTTTATTCTATTTTATTATCATTGGCAGAGTTACACAGAATTGGCACCTTACAGTGATCCTTACGCATAATCATTTAGACTGAATTCGGACACTGAGTCATAGCCAAATTGATCTGAATAGAGCTTTGTTCATTTAAGCTGGAGGATGAACAGTTCCTGGAGTGGAGCATGGAGTCCATTACTTTGATTTTCAGTAACCATATTTGTGCCTTTGCCCAGCAGCATCCAATAACTCATTCGTGTTCTTGTAAATAATTTTGGTGCAAACAGTAATTTCAGTAGAGTGTAACTGTTGGGCAATTACCTCTTGTATCCTAGAAAACACCATTGCAAATGTTTGAAAGAGATGAGACTGAAGATTAGCAAAAGGTATTTCAATAATTAACTATAATAAAACAGAAATTTCCTTAAGGGTCTCTGTGGAAAAAACATAACATACACTATACGAACTGTAGTGTACCAAACATTACTTAAGTACGATAGGCTGTCTATTAAACACCCTTTACTTCTTGCTGAAGAAGCTTAAAGGTAAAAGAGGGACAAATGGCAAATCTCACTGCTTCTCCCTAAAGCTCTGGGAAGATTTGCTCTCCTTACTCATTAAGACAGCCTGAATTTTTATAATGCAATATAGAATGCAATTTTTCTTGATATTGATTAAGCCACCAAAGAGGTGCTAAACCTCTGTTATTCCTACCAAACTGCAACTTTCAGGGATGCTCATAACCTGATTTTTCATTCCAACGGGTGTCAGTAGTAGTTACAGATGTTCAACGTCTTTTAAAACTTAAGTCCTTTGTCACTGTAAATGATTTGATTGCTTTAATCTTAACATGTATCTGGTCATAACATGAGCTTTTGATGAATGAATGAAAATACAGTAAGTGCTATAGTAAATGATACTTGTAAGGAATACATTGTAACTGACTGTCGTGGTTTCGGTTTGCACCACACAGCCACTTGCTCACTCCCCATCCCCGTCCCTGGCCACAGTTGGGATAAGGAGAAAATATAAAGGCAGGCTCATGGGTCGAGATAAGGACTGGGAGGGATCTCGGTTCTTCCTGAACTTCGCTGCCGTGGGTCCTTTCGGCGGGCCGATATTCAGTCACACACTGCTCCAGCACGGGCTTCCCCATGGAGTCACGGCCATCTTGGGAAGCCTCTGCTCCACTGCTCCCCTCCCTGGGCTGCAGAGGGACAGCCTGCCGTCTCACCACGGGCTGCAGGGCCATCAGCCTCCTCAGGTGCCCTCTCCTCCCCCTCCTTCTTCACTGACCTCGGGATCTGCAGAGGGGTTCCTCTCACATTCCAATCCCACTACCCACTGCCGGTTCCCCTTCTTAAATCTGTTCTCCCAGAGGCGCTACCACCGTCACTGATGGGCTCGGCCTGGGCCAGAGGCGGGGCCCACTTTGGAGCCAGGGGGGCTTCCAGCAGCTTCTCACAGGAGCCACCTCTGCGGCCCTTTCCCCTGCTACCAAAAAACCCGCGACACACAAACCTGTAACACTGACCTAAGAGGTGAAAGACAATTTTAAAGAGATTATCTTTGCTGGTGAGTCTGGTGCTTTAATTTTTCCTTAGAACTAAAATCTCTGTAAGAAAATCCCGTTTTTAAATTTTACATCTGTTTTTCGAGAGAAAACCTACCTATTTTCAGAAAGAATGAATACACTCTTAATCTCCAAAAACCCAGCATCTTTCTTCCCCTACTCTCCTATTCATACATAATAGCTCTTATCCTGGCAGCAGTCAGACAAAAGCTATTTATTGCTAATAAAGTTAAGCCAACTTGCCTTTGTGCTGCAGAAGAGCTGCATGCATATAAGCTTTTAAGGTTTAGTAATTTTGTTGAAATGGACAGAAGAACGTGGGACTGAAAAGAATAAGACCTACAGAATTAGAAATTCTTACAGTGAACATATAGAAGATTTTTTGCCCTTGGTATGGACAATGGCTGTCTTCTCTCAGTTAAAGTACTAATGCTTGTAATGCATCAACCTGTTAGGATATGGAATATGTTTTAAGTAGAGGAAAACATGGTAAGATTTCCTAACACAACTTGCTTTGGTTTTTGTTTTTTTTCAATTTCATATATTTCACCTTACGTATATTTCAATGAAACATTGTAATATTTCACGTAACTGAGATAGAAATACAAACTAAGTTACATTAAATCAAAGGAATGTTGGTTCACAGGTTTGCAGTGCAGTCATACATATAATATAAATAGCTAATAAATGCAAATCAGCACATCTGAAGACAAAGATATTTGAAAAATTGCTCTTTGGGGCATTTTCCTCCAAGTGATGTTATGATTAGTGCTGGGATCTTCTTTTCTGCCATGTTGGAATTGGGAATATGAGCAGACTTCAGTGTTACAAATGACTTCTATTTCATCAATAAAGACATTTTGCTTTGATATTTTTTGTGCCAACAGCTTTCTCCACTGAACTGTTACTGTTAAGACAATTGAATCTAACAGAACTAACAGAGATAACAACACTAAGAGTTTGATAAATAATTTAGAAACCTACCTACGTTGCTACAGGGTCCTAATTTGTGGGTCTTAGACCTGAAATTCTCTTAGACAGGGAGTGTTTGTTCTGCTTCATCAGAAAATACATAGGACACTGGTTATCACTATAATTATGCTATAAAGAATCAGCACAAACCCCAAGATGTGCTATAGAAGCTGTAACATCTTATAGTTTATAGTAGCTATTAACATGCTCTATGGACTCAATGGAAAAGAAGCACTATGTTAAAGTACCTATTCAAAAAAAGCATCCATGGTTTGAAAATGTAATTAAAAACAGCTAGCAGTTTTACACAGGCTTTTTTTTTTTTAACAAGCTAATCAAGTTAATGCTTGGGAAATCATATTTTAATGGGTGATTTTTCAAATACATATTTTTTATTGTTGCATTATCTAGAAGCAAAGGCCAATACTCTGAAGCACATCCTGAAGCCCTGATATGACAAACTTCAGAGCAGAGTCATTCAAGATACCGCCTATAGCTGGAAGAGAGATCCGGCCATCTAGAAAACAGGTCAGCCTACCTAAGATCTAAACCTCTCAGTAGGTACCTGATTGTCTTCTTTCACTTGCCCCCTCCTAGAGGGGCAGAGCAGACTATACACCTAGCTCATGCACCTCACTTAGATGTATAAGTTAGATGTGATGAGCCTGGTCCCTAGCTCTTAACATTCTGCCATAGTACAAAAAAAAAAAGGATCTGTATCTTCTACACTTCTTAGGAGCAAACCTGCAGAGTGTTAGACAAAGAGCTTATAAAAAAAGCATACTTCTCAAACTACTTCTGATTTAGTGACAGGGTCTGGTTTTCAGTTTCATCTTCTAAGATACTTAGCAGCTCTCTACAGAGTCTGAGTTATGGTCCCTCTCACAAAAGAAGATGGCATTCAACAAAACAATGATGCTGAAAAATGGGAATAAAGACATGACTTCTCACCTTGCAGAACTGGCCTCTTCATGAATAAATCAGAAAGACTGTATCTCAGGTGAAAATGCAAACAAAACCCTGTAATTTCTGTTTCAGCTGCTACTTTCAGGGTTTTTTTATATGAAAAACCCTACTAAAAGCCAATGTTCTCAGTTCTGTTTAAAGTACGCAGACCCAACAACACTCAGTTACTGAGAGAAGAATCTACCATTTAACTGAAACAGATTCTGTTCTCATTTACATCTCCAACATGAAAGAGCAACCTCACAAACTGCTAAAATTATTTTTGAAAATGTATGCATTTAAAAACAAGTCAGTCCTTCTAATTGATATAATACATCTAGAGGGCAGCTAAATGCCAGACAGGTGTTATTGCCATGAAATTATCTTTTACTAAGTGTGACAATTAACATCCTAACTGCATCTGTCTTGTGCTATCACTGACCCCACGAGACAAAATTGAGCATAACCCGTTACAAACCTGAAGAGGAATTTAATGTAGGAATAACAGTGTGTAACCAGATGAGATTTAAGATTTCTGTTACATAAAGTAGAAGGATACGTGGTTTCAGCTTCTGCTATGAACACTACAAATAAACTTGAATTCCTCCCTAAGAAGCACTGCAGGAAGTCAACTACGCAATCTTAATGATCCTAGAGTCTTTTGCTAAAGTATACTGTTCATAATCTCAAGCAGATTCCAAAATACTATGTCAATTAGGATATCACGCAGAGCAACGAAAAGGGCAATGCCAGCTGGAGGCATTCATTGAACCTCATTGTCAATGCAGCAATAAAAGAAATCCTGTTCTACCAAAATGAAAACAATAAAACAAAGATAAGCTGAATTGGGTCAGGAAGTAAGACCATCCCCAGTTGCCAACTTCAAATGGCTGAATACTGAAGATCTTTGGATAATCTACGAGTTGACAGACTGGGGGTTGTCTAACTGGATGCTTCCGCTGGATGCCACTGGTGCTTCAAAGAAAAGCCACTGCACATGCATTTATCAGGCTGCACAGCTTGGAAGTGGCAGTACTGGGAGTTAGAAATACCCTCATGCTAACACTTTTCTTTAGCTTGCTTTTCACTTTTATCACCTCTCCAACTTACTTCAGAAGTTGAAATTGTTCAGTAAGCCTCAGTAACACTTAAAAGAAGTGAAGGAAGAAAATGTAATTTTACAGCTAGCAACCATACCGCTGCAATTATCCTAATCCTAACATCATGTTTTGCTTTAAAGTAGGTATACCAGGCCTCCTGGAATAGCATCTGTGGTATTTACTCTTATGTCTACTCAACACAGACTTGAAAACTTCCTTATTGTATGCTAGCATCTTCATGTTTTACCACACCACAAATTTTACTGGCCAGCTAAAATGGGATACACACTTAAGAAGAATCTAAATAGTGTCCCAACAGCTAAAGATGGAAACCGTCAAAATTCATGCATCTACTGTTATCTTGCTTCAGAATTCAGTCATGATACAACCTTACTTTCACCTATATAGGATATAGCTATAATGAAAATGGTATCTTTATGCTCTTCAGATTATTTATTTGTCCAGTGGCAATCTAGAAAGAAGGGAAAAAACAGCCTAGTCATATAAGCATTGTATTGAAGCATCCTTCTCCACTGACTCAAGACTCTGTGAAGAAACCAAACCCAGAAACTAGCAAAGCAAGGGATACTAGAGATTGCACTGCAGCCTCTGCCCACAGCTCACAGGGCAGCTCCCTGGCAAATATTCTCTCCTCCCAGAATCTCTTTTTGTAGATTAATAAGCATTAAAAGAAGGGAAACAAAGTGTAGGCATAACGAGTTGGTTTTGACAATGGAACAAGGCTACCAGAGGGATCCCTCACATATTTTGCTGTTCAACAGATCCACAAAGGGGCAGAACACTGAGATGATGAAGACTGCTGATGATACAATGCTTTTCAAGGCAGTAAGATCTAAGCTATCTGTGAAGAATTACAGGAGATCATGATACCAAGTATCTGATCGTAAAATGGTAAAATAGCAGATGAAATTCAGTTCCGATAATAGAAAGTGATTAACACTAGGAAAAATAACTGTACATACACAAAAAACAGAGTCTAAATCAGTCATTACCACTCAACCCCCCCAACATTTTAGCCTGAATAAGGTCTCTAAAAATATCAATCTTGCTCTCAGCAGTGGTTAAAAAGGGAACTAGACTTGCAAATACTACTGGTCATGTTGTAGCTGTAATGACTTCTAGATAAAGGCAATGGCAGTTTTGTAACCGGTGGTATCTCACATGGGTGGAAAAAACTAAAAAGCGTCAGACTTTCTGACTCTCCTTTGGCTCTTAGCAGTAGCAGCAGCCTTCAAAGCTTACTACAAGCTGAGAACAATAATTTTGAGTTCAACTTAACTATGTCACGTCATTACAGCATGTTGAGCAGAGAGGGGATGTTAAGTATGCTAACTTTAATGAGCAGCTTTAAATGAGCTTTCCAAATGCCATGTGTGAACTTGCTTTGATGGAGAAAGAAGCCTCACACTGTCATATATCCACAGATGCCACATACAGGCTTCCCAGGGGAGCTATACAGAAAAATCATATAAGAATGATAACCCACACAGAAAAATGATCCTACCTCATGTATTTTTTTCCAGAACATCTGCTCCTACTGCTCAAGCAATCCCTCAGCTTTGTTAAGCTCCTTATTAGGAGCAGGCTCTCCTCACACAAACATACGCTGCCACTGGAACCAGCTCACACCAGGGCAGCAAACGTAAGGCTTGGTGACCATCTCCAAGCCGCTCCTACAAGAACCACCCAAACTCCTGTACTTGCACAGCCAGTGATACATTTGATGAAATGTACCAAATGCCCTTATCACATGCGCGTATTTGGCTAACACTAAACAACCATTTTGTATCAGAACAAACTCTACCCTTGATACAGGATAGAAACACCCCATCATCAGTGGGAAAACACATCTTACAAAACACAGCTTCTTCTCTGACATCTCAGTGTTGATGACCTGAGGAGATCTACCCAATGCCTTTTAAAGATAAGCCTCAGAACAAAAGCTCATATGCTAAGTATCTTGGACTCAATAGGGTTATTAGTTTTTTGGGCTATATTAAATTCCCAGCTAGCTTCTAGCAAACACTGCCATTTTCTTGAGGCAATAAATTGCTTCTCTTTCTCATAACAACTAGTGATGTCATCCCTTTTCTGTAAGTACTCCCACCTTGCACCACAGGTTACAAACCTTTGTTCTCACAGCTAGTCTGATTTAAACACTGAAGTTGAACTCAAAACAACTGCTCTCAGCTTGCATTTAGCCTCCAAGACTAATGTTTCTAATTCAGGAGAACAGAAAAAATCTTTATGCTGCTCTGTGAGTCTGTGCTGTGCCCACCTTTTTTATCCAGCTGCCATTGTGGCCACTTCTTATGCTCAGAAGGAAAAAGTGGAATTTGAGAAATTACAGAGAGGAGAAGAAAGAGGACTAGGGTATGGAACGTCTCCCACACAACTGTACTCCTTGTTTCATAAAACCAGTGACTGATAATGTAAGGAAATCTATATAACCTTGTGAATGAGGTAGAAAAAATGAAGAGAGTGCTTATTTACTGTATCTTGCAAAATAACCAGTGATATCATCAGGCACTGGATTTTAAAGAAATAGATAATTAGGGAACTTGTTGTCACTGAATGTAGAGGAAGCCAAAAGTATAAACATACATTTAATTTTTGGTGGTTATGGAAAATGATGGTTCACATGTGACCTCCAGTTCATAATGCCTTAGAACTGCTGCTTGCAGAAAGATGCACAAGAAGGATCCATGCTGGGTACGCACCCTGTTTCTGGCTCTCTTGTCCTAACCTCCCTTCTCAAACCAGTGGAGCTAAGCTAGGATCTGTGTTCTTGCTGGTCTGCAATCTGAAAAAGAGATTTTAAAGAGGACACATACTACCACCTTGCTATTCCCAGAAACTGGAAAGAATGTGCCATATAACAAATGCAGGCATCTTTTCCCTACAGCTAGTTCACACTCTTCTGGATGTCCATCTTTCAGAGGGACCTAAGGCAAACCCAGCATGCACAGATAGGTATTACTGAGACTACAGTGCCATTACCTTCTGCTTCCTAATTTAGAAAACGGTCACTCCAGTTTCTATAACCTCCACATTCTTTTGGATTTATCCATTTTCTACTCCCCCAAGAAGGGAACAGCTATCTTTCATTGCAGCCACGGCAAGGTCACTTGCTGCAGATTGGGAAGGGAAAACTGGCTGCAATTACTGGATGTAAGCACAAGCACTCATTCTCCTCACTTGAGAAACAGAGCTGTTGCTATCAATTACATGCATTTAGCTTTTCCCTGGCAAGCGTAAATGCTTGCATACAGTAATTACAGCTGCTCTGATGTCCCCAGAAGGAAGAAAAATAAATTATAATAATTTGTTTTTATTGCTTTTCACTTAAGTTTTATGCTTTTAATTACAATGTTACAATTAATAATTCAAAAGATATATTTTTTGTTAAATAGTTTTCTCTCATATTTTGTAAACTTAGGCCACAGAACACTGTAGCTTTGTAAAAACTCCTCAAAATCTACTGTATTGCTTGTGGGCTTGGAATAAATAACTTGAGCCTCACGATTAAGAATATTAATTGATTTGATACACCATAGTTCACTTATATGTATTATGTCTAATAAATCTACCGTAACAAATTAATACAAATGCATTAAAATATACTATTTTATACTGCAAAATGTTTAGTAGTCAAGGCACAGCTGAGACTTAGTAAGATATTTCTCTGGAACATTTCTTTGTGCAGACTAAAAACTGCAAAGTTTTCATACTCCTTATGTATTCTATATTCTTTGGCAGTCATTGATGCTACATGTTTAGTAACAGTAAATTAATTATTAGGAATTGAACAAAGTATGTAACAGTAACCTTTTTTGTTAAAAATACTAAAGAAAATAAGGTATTTATGTATGTTATGAGAAAAGGCAGTAATTCTTCTTTTAAAAATGAAGTCTTCTGTGGAATGGTAACTTAAAACTGCATATATATTCTTGTAATATGTTAAGTGTGATGTATTAGTGAAGATTAGCTGGGGGTTTTTTAGCAGGAAATGATGCCTCCCAGCTCTGCTGGAGTTCTCTGAGAGAGCCAACAAGAAAGTCAACTCATTGCTCATTAACAGTGAAAAAAAAATTTGCTAAGTGTTACTAGAAAAGAACCACAAAATGCCAGAAAATGTCACGATGCCATTCTATAGACGCCTGATGTCCCCAGCTTAGGTACTGCAAACAGTTCTGGTCTTTTCATTCTCCTCCTCTCCAAAATGCTGTAGGTGGGAGGGTACTGGTGACGGATGCTGCCCCAACACCAGAAGCAGCAAGGAGGAACCGCAACAGAGGACCTAACACCCACACGATGTGCACTTCGGGTGTTTCAATTCTACCCACCTCTAGTGTGGTGCCAGGACTGAACCCTCAATGCTGCCAGTGTCCCCCTCAGCCCAGGGACGCAGCTGTTTGTGGGGCAAGACGCAGCTTAGCACAGCCCAGCTGTGCAACCTCTGCTCAGGTTGATTCATGAAAAGTGTTAGGGAAGTGTGAAACACTATGTGACCTAAAATTAGGCGAGACAAGAGAAAGAAAAGCACTGACAGCAGTGTATTGTTGAGAAGGTAAAAGACAGAAGCTCAGCAGTCAAGAGGAAAAGTAGTGGTTTAAAGCCATTAGGTTTTACAGGTTTAAAACCCCAAGGTTTAAAACCCCAAGAAAAAAAACCCCACAGGAATCGGGACATGGCAACTCAGCAACACTGAAGATGATGCTAGGCACATCGGAGGCTCATCGTTTCCCCATGTGGCTGATGCCTGCTGTGGAACAGCAGGACACATGGAACATCTTTTTGAGAGTGGTAGCTGGTAGCTTTTTAATCCTATCTATTGCATATATTAAGCAATAAATTACGCTTCATATTCCTAAGCTGCGTATATCCTCCTTCCAGAGTCTCTTGAGGAACAGGCTGTTCATGCAATGTGTCCCAGAGAGAGACTTCATTTAAATAAAGATGCGTGTGGAGCATAAGTTCTACTTGTTTCATCAGATGGCATTCAGTTTGTGTGTTCCCTGCAGCTTTACGGTGAAAGAGGAAAATATGGCAACTGGCATCAAAAGCTCGCTCCATGGTAGCAACATGTGTACTGTGGATCTCACCGCTAATTATGTAAGGGTGTCAATTTTTTTTTAATTAATTCAAAAGCAATTACACAACCATGCAATACAGAAATCTCTAAAATATGATTAAGCCCAAAGATGGCAGCTGTGATTTGGGAATTCCCAAGTAACAAATTTCTGGGGACAGACAGAATATTGTAGGAGGGTATTATGCAATTTTTTCCCTCTTTTTATACTTTTTCTTCACTATATGTTATTTGAAATTCCTGGAGACAAAACACTAGGCCAGATGGACAACTTTTAAAATTTTATGTAATTTCTGTTTGAAAGCAGAATTTTGCTTATGCATATTCTCACTATTCACAAACCAGTAAATCTTATATGCATGCCCTTTTGCATACAAAAGAAATAAGCAGTAAATATTTGTTACCAACTCCTTTCATCTTCCTATTACAAAATATAAGCCTTTTTGGAGCTGGCTTCTTTTATTTTACTTTGCTTGTCATGTCACAGTGCTGCCTTAGCCAGATAGATGACTTTGTTCAAGTACTGCATAGAAGTTAGGTACTATTATATATGTGCTATAAAAACTGTTTATACACACTAAAACACTCAAATGTCAGTGTCAGGCAATGTCAGGATAACCCGGCCTCTTGGTTTAGCCACAATCACACTGGAATACATTCCTCCTTCCCGCCAACTCAAAGACTGTCTTCCAGAGCCTATCCTTTCAATACAGAATATTTTTATACTCTCCCCCTGGTCACTCTGTGCTAAAATGACAAAAACAACTGAACTCAATCCACAGCTGTGTATTCACCATAGGCTTGAACTTCCAGCATCGTGACCAAACGTTGGCTGTGCAGCATGCTGTCAGCTCTCAAAAGCTCAGTCCTGTTAAAATACCTGTGATTACATGGGCTCTCTGGCAAAGGGAGAATCAAGCTGGGAACAACAGGGCCACAGCTCTACCAGGGAACTCTAAGCACTTCTGCATGAACATAGGAATAAGGATGGCTGCATGCAGTGTCTCAAATAGTACCATGTACTGTGAAGCCACTGTCATTATTCTTTGGCTGAATGAGGTTTATTTGAAGGTGCACATATGCTCTTGATGAGGGGCACGTCTTCGGTACACATTTTACAATGAAATTAGCCCTCTATGGACAACATCTTTCCAAGACATGTATTTTGTCTGTTGGATGAGTTAAAAAAAAGAATGCTGTTCACTCCGGTAATTTCAAATCCAGTAAGTCCATCAGATGAAACCTTTTTTACTGGGACATTGAAAGTAATTTCCTCAGCTAAGAGCCCACTCCAGAATTTCAAATCTATTGTTCTACCTCCAGCCAGTCACTTTACCACTCAGATGTTTATAAGAAAAAATATGATTTTTCAGTCTCGTTATTATAAAAGAATGACAAACTTATTTCAGCTCCGAATGAAGACCAGAAGTAAAAACATTTGTGTTAAGAAGGAACTGTTTAAGGAAAGGAAACATCAGGGGCTAGCAAAGTGGGAATGCCTGCACTGCCCAAACAGCAGAGCTCATATGTGATCCAGTATCAGTTAAAACTTGTAGCTCATGTTTTTATAAACCTGGGTTCTTAAAGGTAGGTTTAAAATTCACATATGCTCTTTTAAATAAAAATGGCTTGTATTTAAACATGTCATGCATCTACATAACTATTTGGAGTTGATTGGAATTAGCTTGTCAGCATTTTTGAGAGCTTGATCACATTTATTTAAGTTACGGAGCTCAGAGGCTAACTTTAGAGGCCCAGAGAAGCTTCTTGCTCCTTTTATTTGCAAATGATACAAATATGACCTCAAGGACACTGTTCCAACCTCTAAAGGTCTAAAGGTGACACAGCAAATCCACTGACATTTACCTCAGAGACACCCATCATTACAAGGATTCCATTTTACATTTAAGACTTCCAGCCTATTGATTTTCTAATTACTAGTCTTACATTTTAGTGTGCAGTTTTGGCAACGTTGTTAGAATTGTGTGTAACTGAAAATGAATCTTTAACTTATAGTTTTAAAATAGGGATAATTTATTTAAGTTCAGTAACATTTTTTAATTCCCCAAAATTTTAGTGTCAAGAATCTGCATAGAGTACTCTTAGAGTAATTTATAACCCACCTAGCCTGCAATTTTGGGAATAATATACTGATGCACTACATAACTTGAGATCAGAGGGGAAAACGCCCTCATCCGAACATCTATTTGCATACAATCATTTGAGGCTCTGCAGGTTTGCGACGCGGCACCACTGGACTTGAGCCTAGAAAACCCACACAGGCTACAGCGCGGAAAAGCGGCGAGAGCCTGAAGCACGCTGTACACACCAAGACAGGCACAGGGTCTGTCCACACCTCATCGCCAGCTTACTCAGGTATACCGCTGTGCCATTTTGTGATGTGTGGTGTAGATGTGCCCTAAATACTTAAAGTCTAAGTACCGACTAATATTTGTAGAAAACAGATGGGTTGGAGGAGGTTCCAAATGCCTGAAGCTCTTTTTTTGGCCTGATCCTGCTCCAGCATGGAGTGTCTGGCAGCTGTACTCTAATGTTTTCATTTGTTTTGAATTGAACTTCTCTTTGCTCCTGCCCTACCCATTTCTTTTTCCATACCCTTCTTGTGACTGTGCACATGTGTAGTATCTGTGGTATTGATGAGTCCTCACCAGAGAACCTCCTTGAGTAAGGCCATCTGCATTTGGACTATCACAATATTTACCAGTGAGTCCAGGGAGATTTTTTTAAGCAGCACTTTCAATGCTAGATTAATCTCTTTTACCTTGCTCTATGCTAGGGCTTGCTACAGAAGTACTCTTAAAGGTCTTTAAATTTTTTTTTACCCATGATTTAAAACATAACAAAGGGTGGGGTGGGGTGTTTTCTTTTAATATGGCCTCTGAGTTTAGTTGATGCAGTTAAAAACACTTCTGTAAACTATTCCTATTTGTGTAACAAAATAATTCAACCCCTAATTATTGTATTCCTACATCTCAAGAGAATTTTATAGCTCTTGGAACTTTAAAAAAATCTAATCAATCTGAGAACACTTCATTAAAAAGTAAGACACAAAGTGAAGGCAAAGGCCCTAAATAACTCATGTATGCATGTGTGTATATACATATATTTATGCACACATTTCAGTACCACAAATCTAGAAGATAAATATAAAAGTTAAAAAGAGTGCTTCACCTATTCTCCGATTCTGATTCATCGCTTTTTCATTATTTGAATCCCGATAAGTATATTATTTTGATTCACTATCATAAATGAATATTTCTATCAATGTTTAATTAGGCATAAATGTTACCACAAAAGAAAAGCCTTTCTGACCACTGCAATTTAAGATTGCTAGCACTAGCATCAAAACTGAAATGTTTTAAAGATAAATACATGCCAGGAAAAGTATGCATTTAAAATAAATTTTAGTTAATTTTCAACTTTTTTCCTGTGGTTTTTTAAAACTGAAATGCAGAATAGGTTCCATCTATATGGCGTGATTTACTCCCCAATGTCCCTTTCAATCCCTTTGAGTCCTCCCAGTCCAGGTATTTTTTTTTCTCCGATTCAAGAAAAAATGAAGTTGGATCACCTCCTCCTCATATTCCTAATCTCTTATTCTAAGTAAATGCTAATAACAAGTAGCTCAAAGCTGTAAAGGAATTCAATTTTTCTCATTAGCTTTTTACAGGCTTTATCTGCTTGTACCAGATATGATGTTTGCCACTGCAGCCACGACACAGTGCATTACTGCTGTGCTTGGCTATGCCAGCAGTCCTGATAACCTGCCCATCTCATTGCCAAGGGGATCCAATGAAGAGCAGATTATGCATCCCGCAGAAAAAAAATCAAGAGGTTTCCTGCTGCCAGGTTTCCTGCCCCATTCTCATTTTATGCCTGCCCAGCTAAGGAGGTCACTAGACCTGGGTTAACTCTATATAAATCTGGAACTGTTGGGTTTTTTTTTTTTCTGAGGAAGGCTGAGCAGCAAAATCTGGACTTTTAGAAGAAACTGGTTAGCCTCACTAAACAAACAGTTCAATCAAAGGATGACTTCCTTGAGTTTAATGACCAAACTGCGGTGATGGTTGAATAAACTGGACACCAGGAAAAGACACCATTGTATTCACATTGGACAGAAAACTTCAGAAGGTTGAGCAAACGGAAACGGAAGAAACAAATCAGTACTGTGCTTTTTTGGTACAAACAAGATGGCCTAACTTGCTTAGTTCTGAAGGAACGAAACAAGAGCGACTTTAAGACTGTCCTAGACTTAGAGCCTCCAGAGGAATCTGTAGCCCACAGGATTTTAATTCTCCTCTGGCTCAGAGGCAGGAGGACACTTTCTGGTGCCATCTGTTCTGGACTCCAGAACTGTGACAAAGCAAAATACCACAGAGAGGGCTCCACCAGATGGGGTTTTTGCCCATTCATCACTAAACGTGCTTGATGAGCTTTCAGAACCATGATACACCGGGTAGGTTTGCATAAGCCTCTTCATTGATACATGCCTAACGTCACCAGAGTCATCTGAACCTCAACAGAAAAGCCTTAAGAAAAAGTATCCCATGAGATGGTTTACTGACTTTTACTCAGGTTAAACCTGACAAATACTCTAGTTGACGTCACCATCTTGAGGACATTTGTTCATCTGTGATTAACGTGGCACATTACACCACAAGCTTTCCCATCAGCCTTGTGTTAGGAGAACAAAAAGCAAAAGCCAGACTTGTCCCTGCTTGTGCTTTAGAGCACTGACTCCACGAGGCCTGAGAGCTGTGAGAATGAAATGCAAGGTCAAGAAGAGCTGCTAGTTTTATATTGATACAATGCTAAGGACTTTAGCAGAGTTACTTCTGGTCCGGACAAATAAAGATGGGACAGAAAGGTTACTTATGACTTCTCTTAACTGAAATCTAAAGATGTGCGATCCCTAATAAATTCCCCTGTAGGCTCCCACCATGTTCCTATAGAGAGGCAGGGATAGAAGGGCTCAGAGAAAGTCTCAGTCACCAAACTTGCCGTGCTGCACTAAACTGCACTAAACACAATCATCTCTGAGAGCACATTCAAACTGTGTGGGTACGGCACGTGTGCACAGCAAAGCCACAGAAGAACCTGAGGACAATGATAGTATGTCTGAGAGACCAGGCAGAAGGAAAGACCTGATTTGAAGCCTGCGCATGCTGCCTTTTCATGACTGATTTAATGTACAGTGGTAGTAAAAACCTAAAGAGCAGCAAAATTTCCACTCCCAGGCATATGATAAAAGGCAATGAAATGTGCACAAGCACCTGGTGATAACAGGGATGGTTGCTAGAAACCAGATTTCACAGATAATTCTTCACAAAAGTATTTGTTTCAGGGATTTAATTTTAGAAAAATCAAGCGTCTTTGCCTAGAATGAAATTTATACCTATCAAGGGAGGAGGATTCTGGAACAACCTTCCAAAGAAGGAGTGGGAGCCAACAACTGTTCTTAAAAATTGAGATCTTTTTGAAAGAATTTAAAGAACACAATGCTTTCTGACAGCAGGAGGCCTTTCCTTATTCCACAATCCTCTACTTTTAAATAAATCTATTACTATTAAAGCACTAGAAAATACCATATTCAAAAAGTGAATTCAAAAGTAAAGAAGTGATTTGAATACAGCAGCATTTTATGTTTCTAGGCTTTGATTACCTTAAGCCCTTACACAGGCACCCGCTGTTTTCCAGATCCCTGCGTCAAACTCTGTCCTTACCTGCTATTCGAGTAATCATATGGAGGTGTTCAACTTTAGATTAAGATCAGCTTGTCATGCATCAAAGGTTTGAGAGGCCTAAGGAAATTATTTGTGTCATAATGAAATGTAATGCCATCATTCTTCAAATAATCATAATGAAAGATTAACCATGAGAATCTGACTGTGCCTTCCCGCAGTCGAACTGGCAGATGGGGAAGAGAAGACAGAGGCAAGTCTGCAAGGTTCATCTCTGGGTCTTTTCGTAGAGAATGGCAGTGTGGGGTGATCAGCCCAGGAAGCAACCAAATGGGTTGCTCTTCTACATTTCAGAGCTATGCATCAACATGGATTTCTGCTTTAAGTCCTTCCCGTCTCCTGCTTCTCCATCCTGGCTGCACAGCGCACGTGCAGGCACAGGACACGCTTTTGGCATAGGTTAATAAGGTGCAGATATAAAGAAATATTATCTTGGAAAAAATTCCCACAAGATTTAGCATAATCAAGATTACCTGTTGATTAAAAAAAAAAATTAAGAGTGATATAAACATCCTTACTTTCAGTTGAGTATTTTAGGTTGCTTTCTCAATATACTGGTGCAACATAAAATACATGGACCTGTTGGAACATCTTCTAAGGAGCTAATTTATCTTAATTATAGCAAGTGTGCAGGGCAACCTAACATAACATCAGAAAATTTATCTAGGTGACATACTAGGCCACTGCAAAGTAAAGTGATGGTTCATGAGCATTGTTAATTAATTGATTTACAGATATTCCTTTTCCAGAAAGTACATTTAGAGCTGAGAAAATGTTAATATTTGCAGTTAACCACTTCTCAGACAAAACAACAAAAGAAATTTTTCAGTGGTATTTTTCTGGACTCCTTAGACAAAATATTTCATTTTAATTTCAACATCTTAACTTTTTTTTTCTTAAAACCAGCTAAATTTACAATCTAAATATAATTTTAAAATTAAGTGCTGGAGAAGAGGATGTCTAAGCATAGTGCATAAATCCTATCCTTCACCCATTTTTTGGGAGAGAAGGAAGAGAATTGCTTGCTGAATATAAAATCAGCCCAAGTTTTACTAATTATATATCAAAAAAAATTAAGAGAGCACAAAGTGTGATTCTCATGCTATAAGCCTTAAAGTTGTTCAGCATTTTCTTCTCAGCCTCATCATAAATAACTTATAAAAATCAAGAGACTATATTATTTTTAAGTAGTGATCAACATTGTGTGGATGCTGCATGTACAGTAAGAATATTTTCTACAGAAATTAGCAGGGAAAACCTTAACACTGAATTTATGCCAAACTATCGAAGTGTTAATAATTTTAAAATTAACCAATTATCATCTAACTTGAACCATTTCTGAACTGTCAAAGAAAAAACATTTCTACATTTCTATTCTTTAGGCTTTTTTTACCCATTATAAACACATACGAACCAGTAAGAAAATCTGACTGGAACACAAGGGAAGGTCTTGGATGAACCAGTTTCCTCACGCTTTCCTACAGAGTTTGCCTAGAAGACATGTACTTTAAAAAAATGATTGGGACTCTACACCACACCACTTTCAACTATTGAGAATTTCTAGGTGTGTTTTCGAGTGAACATAGATCAAACAAACACTACTTGAAGATTAGTTATGCTTTTGTTCACTCAGAAGTCATACAAAAGCATGTTACATGGTTTGATAATGAAGAGGATGTTAATCCCATCACCTTTCAGCTGTTCCAGACCCTGGTGGCATTCCCAGAGCCTCTTGTTCCAGGGATGGAGCACACCACTGGGCACAGCTGTCTGCCAGCTGTGACCCCACAGCACATCTGAGTTTCCAACCTGCAAAACTGGCCTGTGGCTACTGGATGAAAATGAAGTGACTCAGTAGAACTTCTTTCAAATCCAACTACTCACCATTAATTTACGAGAGCACAGAAATTGGATCAAATCAGCAAAAATGTCCACACCCTGAAATTTAACCTTTACTTTTAAGATTTCAATTCAGCTTAGAAATCCCTCGTTCCAGTCTGCTGCCCCAAAGACATCACCTCTCTCCCTCTTATTTTACTTATTAGTTATTTATAAATTATTATAAATAAGTTATTTACTTGGCTTCTATGAACAACTGCACCTTAGCCTGTGGTTTATATACTCCATCAGGTACGTTCCAGCACTGACATTACTGCAGAAATCTCTCTGAATAATTAGGTACAGTGAGTGGGTTGTATGCAGCAGCTGTTGCCAGCTGAGCTCCACACAGCAAGAAATACTGACAAAGATATACAGAATATTCACAGGAAAGACTTCTGACATCTTCTACTGCTGGAGAAAGTAATTAAAGTCAAGGACACTCTGTTATCATCTGTGCTACAGGAAGGTCTTAACATTCCCAGCAAAGGCTCAAAAGCTGCTGTTCTGGGTATGACAAAAATATAATTGAGTTCCCCAAGTATTTTTATTCCAAATAAACAAGATGAATAAACATGGGAAGAAGGAAGCATTGGTATTCCCACATTACACATGATGAACTCGAGTAAAACAAGATGCTTAGCCTTTTTGATTTGTCCTTCATTGCAAACAACAGCAAAGCTAATTCCTTGTATTTACTCCCCATGATAAAGCCTCTCTCAAGAAAGAGCCATCTTAAAGGTACCTGCTCCATCAGAAGTTTTAGCTGAAATTTCATTAAATGAAAGCGAAAGGTTTTGGATGTGCACAAAACTCAGGCTAAGGATAAAAAGGGAACAACAAATGGAAACTACTGCATTTCATTTTCCTCTCACGCCTGAAGAAACAATCTCTACTGGTTTTTTTCTAAGACCTGTCTTATCTGTCAGAGTTTAACAGAATTTAATAAATGAATAATTACTGCAAAATAGTAACATTTATATAGGCCTTAATTGTGCACACTTCTATCAGGCTAAGAAAGAAAATAAACATGGCAAGTATAGAAATGAACAACACACATTTACTTCTCTTTTTCTCTGGACTCTATTCTAAGGAAGTCTATAATTATGACAAAATGCATACCAGAACCAGGAAAACAAAGTCACCTGTGAAGCCTCTGCAGTCACAGCAGAGATGCAATAAAAGAGAAAAACTCTTAAAAGAGTCACCTTGAAAAGTACTGAGGCACAGCATTCATCTTCACTGTGGGGAACACAGAGGAAGCAAATTACAGCATCCAAGACACACTGTGGTAGTTAAGAGAATGAAGTTTCTCTGGGAAAGCACATATTTCCATTTTTTAATTCTTTTATCGTCATACTTCCCGTGTTTGAGGAAGTTTTGACACAATTGTCTAAACTCCCATTGGGCTGAAAACGAGAACATATTTCAAACGCAGAGAGGAGTGGCATGAAAACACTTTTATGAGCATTTGAAGAGATAAACCAGTTGAAAAAGAGATTAAACAAATTCCTGGTGGATGGGTTAATCAGCAGCTATTAAACACCCATCAGCTGGCTCCTGATCAGGGATTCTCTGAGCAGCTGAAGGCTGGAAGATGGGAGGGTGGAGCAGAGGAAGCATTTGTTGTTAGCGACCGTTCAAGGCAGGATGCTGGACTAGGTCTGGTCCAGTATGGCCTTCCTTTTGGCCTTAGATTATGTCACCCAACAACTCTGCACCGTATCCACTTTCACCCAAATTATCACATGCAACGGGCCAGTCCTGGACCTCTCATAAAGGTACAGATACTCTGTAGGAAGCATGACAGAAAAGTAACCCAATGTTATCGGTTCTCTGAATACTACTAAATGCTTACTTTGACTCAGTCCTTGGAAAAGGTTCTTTACCAGCCTCTGGAAAATTACGGTTTTCTTTTTTCTCAACAAAAGCCCATTAAAAAAGAAAAAATCTTCATGGTCTGGATGGTTACCAGGCCACCAATGGACTTCTGGGTGCTGTAGCCCAGGCAGACCTTTCTGACACAAATAACAGGTAAAGGGGGTTTATATTTTATGCCAGATGGTACTCAACTGCCTGGCATCTCCTTCTTTAATGTGTTAGCTCATTACTGATTGCATTTCAGGTGACAATTAATGTAGTCTGTTTTATTTTTAAATGTGTCCTAAATGGAGATTCAGAGGAGCAGATGTTGGGGAGGAGGGGAGAAGGGTGTTTCCATCTTCTCAGTATGCGATGCTAGATATAGCTTCATTATAGCTCCTCTAGTATATGTATTACACATCCATGCACAAGGGTGTGTGTATCTGTTCCAATTTGTACTGGTTTATTTTATCTGACTCCATGTGTGAACACATATCCATTTATTTTATACAACACACAATGTCTAAAAGGATTTCTCATCACTTATTCTATAAGATTATAGCAAACTGAGCATTAAAAAACCAAACCAAAATAATCCCAAAAAGGCAAACCTCAGAATTATGAAGATGAACCTGCACTGTCATTCTACTAAATGACAGAAGGTACAAATCCTCTGAAGAAACTATCACCAATGCCAGGGATAGTAATCTCCTGATTTTGGGCTGTAGTCTTGGCTCATGGCATAACCCAGAAAGTCCTGAGGGGTCTGGCTGCATCCCAGCAGCCTGTGATCACCTGCATATGGACAGCTATACTGCCCAGAGCCCCCAACGCACCACACACGGCAGCTTCTTCAGCTGCCAGCCACACCGCTGGCACAACCCCTACCTTACAATCTGAGAACAACCGTGTGGGTTAAGACCATGGTGCATCTGGCCTGGCAGTCCTGCCCCTGACAGTGCCCCAGAGAATCTGGCTGGAACACTGTAACCCTGCTACTTCTCCAAAACACCCTCTTCTTCCAGAACTTTGGGATTTGGGGACTTCCCGCAATGAAGGTAGCGCCTTTCTACCGAATAGCCTTTGCTGGATTGCTCTTCTGCAAACTTGTCTCATTGCTGAGCCCATGTGAGAACATTTTGCGCCTATACATCCTGTAGCAGTAACACCAACAGTTTAACCATTCCTTACATGAAAAATACGTTCTTGTGTTTATTCTGAACCTTTTCTCACTACTGAACAAGGGAGATTTGAATAAAAACATTACAAGAACCAGTGACAGTGATTCCCATTCACCTTAGGACACTCCTTCGTAATATTATAGAGCTCTCCTCACTCTGCTCAGACATCTCTTTCCAAGACTGAAGACACTTTACATCTGTGCTATTTCACATGTTTTTAAGAGTCTGGATATTACGCTTCACAACAAAATTCTTCCTGTTTCTTATTTCTTACAACATCATGTCAGGCTGTCTCTTCTCAGCAATATCAAAAAACAATCAGGCTAGATTTGAACAACTGGAATACAGAAAATGATACATGATGAATCAAGCACACATTTCTTTTTGATGCTTGCTATAAATATGCAGATGGACAATAAAATACTCTAAAAGTAAAATGAGAATGATTTGCTGTATATTGGAGAAATTCAGGAAGAAAGTGCTACAGTGCACAAGAACCAAAACTTAGTCACGTACGCACCTACTCAAGTATACCGAAAGTCCACTAAAAATATGTTTCTTTTTATAAAACGTATATATACACATGCTCAGCTGCTATCAGTGTTAGTCCCAAGTTGGGGAACCAAACAAATCTGGAGGACTTAACTGAAGTACAGCTGCAAAAGGCTGAATTCAATGCCTTGCATTCAGCAGTGAGCTGCTATTTTTTAGTAGATCCTGCCCCACCTGTGCAGGTACAGCTGACATGCTGCTCACAGAACTAGGGTAAGTCCCAGGCATCAAAGGAAAAGTATCCTTCTCTTGGCAGGCAGAAATGTCTAGTCATGGAGTATTCCCAGTGGAGAAGATTATTGTATTCTCTTGTTGTCCTAGGATCATAAGAAGACATGTGAGCCTCCACAGAAAAATGCTCTTTACATGGATTTCCTCACAAATTAACCGGTCTCCATTTTGAAGCTGTGTTATGAGTTGCAGCCACTTGTGCCATTGCCATCAGGTTGAAGACAGATGCATTTTAGAAGAGTTTGCTCTGAAGTGCTGCAGTCCTGCCTTTAGTGGCAATGATAGGCAAAAGTATCCTTTCAGCTCCTTCCCATCAGGATGAGAACCCGTTCTCTTCTCCTGTATGTAGTGAATTAACCAATAAACTACAATTTCATATAGTACGTGTGAAACCCTTGGGAGGCCAAAAATAGACTGAACGATAAATTTTTCTTTCTGGATTTTTCCATGCTTCTTACCACTAAAATAATGAATAGAAAATACACAGGAGTGTTATACATCATTGGTGTCAACTTATTAATTAGCTAAGTAATGTTTCCAATGGGAAAGCTACAGTAGATTTCAGAGCAGCTCTGCAGGCGAGAAGGAAGGGAGGAGAGGAGGGGTTAACACTCTTACCCAGTGTGTTGAAGCTGCCTAGTAAGAGCGTGAAGTACTCAAGCTCAAGGATTAACATTTCCTGGAGAAAGTGGGGATGAAGTGCCACAGCCCCAGCACTGAGGCTTGGGGTGCTTTGGGGGCTGAGGTCAGGTGTCACTACATGACCCTTGGAACAGGGGAGCAGAAGAGACAGAGCAGGGAGAGCAAGCTAGCTATAGGACTAGGACTTGAGAGAGGAGGCAGAAGGAAGAAGGAGAGAGAAACTCAGCAGGAACTGACATGCTGCTTTTTTTTGGTGACTTAGCTCTCCTGGAGCATATTTCCAGGCCCACAGCAGGCTGTCCCAGCAGGTGAAATGGAATCAACCCATGCATGCCCTACTGGAGCACTGAGTGCTTAGCTAGTAAAGATGACATCAAACGGGGGGAAAAAAAACAGGAGTTCACACACCTCTTACTTGCATAAACACCTTGTTCCAAGGTGCTCTGGCAATGCACATACTTAGTCACAAAGATAAGTAGTAACTAGTAAGCATTTCTCTAACACTAGCAGCACACATGTCCTCTTTTCCTTCTTCAGATACTTTTCAACTGCAGGCTTCAAATCAGGTATGGGAACAGCAAGGAGAAAAGAAAAGAAAAAACAGGTTTGGAGTTCTAAAAGGTAAAGAGTAGAGCATTCCTACTTCCATTGCAGCACACATTTCTGGTGAAAGACAAAGCATTTGAAATTTGAACCCAATGAGCAAAAGTATTATTTTCTTCTGGAATATCTGGAAATACATAACTGCTTCAAGCCAAGTATGAAACCAGTAATGAAACGAAGTGCAGAAGTAATTCTACAAATGCAGCTATGATTAATACAATGCTACATTACCATCACAAATTTAGTAATAGGAATTCCTGACCTCTTATATTGTGAAAAAATATTCAGGAACCTGAAACACAGACTTGGAACTACTTGTATGTGGACACAACTCTGTGACACTGCAAACAAATACAGAAACGGCAGCAGAAAGATAAAAACTTAAGTATACTTGTTATGAACGTAATAGTGACTCATAAGTTCAGATCATTTGTCCTCCTCTTTTTTTGCCATGAAGTGGTTCAGGAGAGAAAAAAAGATGCCTTAAAAAGCCAGCTGGGGATTCCTTTGGGTCCTAAGATATAAAAAGCATTTATTTATGCAAGTTAATATCAGAAATTCTCTTGCTTTCCATGAAAAAACTCCCCAAACATGGTATTACTGCAGGCAAGAAAAGAAATTAGCAGCTATAGTGTTGGCAGTAGTAGCCAATGCAAAGATCCTGAGCTATGCGTAATTCATAAGCAGTTCAGGCACAGCTCCTATGCATGGCTTATGGCCTCTACGGACAATGTAGTTGCTGGGTTATCTGAAACCTCAGCTGTGGGAGGAAACAACCAACATCTTGCGTTGAGGCCGCCATTGCCAGTTTATACTCAATCCCATGAATCTTGGTGCACGGAAGCAGAGGCGTTTACATTTCTATGCTATGATTTCTATTCGTATTGAACTTCATTTTGAAGTGTCTAATTTATGTGAGATGTAATAATCATATAAGATATGATTGTTTGGGTTACCTGGTGAAATCACAATTTATATAAATGTGAATCTGCATAACCAAATATCTCAGCAGCAGCATCAAATCCCAATCAATACTATCAGTAAACTCATCTACTCCCCATTTGTGATCTTAAATCGCTATGGAAAGTTGGCAATGCTGTGACTAAACAGGCCTCACTATATCCAGATATTGCATGACAGAAAGGATCCTTAGGAGAGCTTCAAACCCTGTATCAATCTAAAAAATCCTCCAGACACTCCAAACAGACCACCCCCTGGTTACATGCGAGGGACTCTGGAGAAGTTCTTGCTTTTCCTCTCAAGGGTTCCTCTCCTCCATCCCAAACCCTCTTCCTCCTGCATCCCACTAAAAGCCACTGCAAAAGCAATTTCAGTGGAAGTTTATTCTGGTTTCATTCCCATTAAACTATATGTGAATGTAGTAGAAAGGACTCGACTCGAGTCACTCTGAGAAACAGGTTTCCTAAAAGAATTAAAAATGTAAAAATACTACTGATACCTCTGTCCCATTTGGCAGGAGAAAGCAGTCTGCCAGTTCCCAGCTCACTGCCCTTGGCTGTTTCCCGGCTGAGGCTTCTCCCCAGGGCCAGCCCTGAAGTTTTTCCATCAAAGAGCGCGAGGGAACAGTATGCTCTGCCCCGGGAGGAGGACAAAGACTGGCAAAATTTCTGACCCCTCTGCAGTCGTTCCCTGCAGCTATGAAATCCCACTCATCCCCCACCAAGAACAAAAGGGCACAGTCTTCCAGACCTAGAAACTTAAATAAAGAGCATGTTTAGAAAAAGTCCAGTTCCAGCCCTACCACGAAAGGCTACATACTTTGGTCCCTAAAAGCAGTTGAAACTCCCTCACAGAGTGTAAGCTAGAATTTGGCACAGGCTGGATACAAGTTACTGAAATTTGTAAAGCACTTTGTAATATGATGGTATCTAATATGTAAGCTCATTATTTTGTTGGTCTAACGAGTTAAAAGATTCAATTTATTCAGATGTCAGTGTTTTTCTATAAGGAAATATGGCTTACACTTTCCTAAAGTGACTGCTGGGATATCAAAGTGATCATCATTACCATAGCCAGATATGTACACTTATTAATACAGTTCTTCATTTCCCTTAGTTAATCCAATCAAATTTTGTATTTCATTTCTAACACCATTTTCCAGTCAGTAACAACCAGTATGAAGCCTTGTAACACAAAAATGTGAAACTGCTGGCATTCGTGTGACACCAAGAGTGCCAGTGAGACTTTTGGAGTCTGCTGGGCTTCTCCACACAGAGACAAACAGCCCGAGAATATTTTCATCCCGTAACAGGGTGCAATGGGAACAGCCTTGTATCTAATGAATAAGAACATTGTTCCCATCCCCTTTGAAGAAGGATTAAGGATGGGAGATCGGTTGCTGGGCGGAAGAGGGATGAACACTGTGGTCAGGTTGGATTCCAGCACCTGGAGAAAAAGCCTGTGTTTGAACTCCCCATTCTGAAAGGTTTGCAGATTTCTGTGCGATTGTCTTAAGGTAGTCTATATGCTTCAAACACTAAACCTTGAGGAACAGATTTTGCTGTCTGTGACTGTTTTATTTTCTGCCACAGTGTTCCACCACTTAACATGCCCCTTGTGCATTGGTGCTGTAGGAGGCAGAAGGAATACCTGTACCGGATCCATGCTTTAACACACCAAACCCATTTTTAAAATAGATTCAGATGTAGTTCAAAAAGCTTACCTGAAAAACTCTAAATAGTTTCACTGACCTACATTAATCAATAAATTTATAGCTTCCAGCTCAAAAGGCAGCTGAATAATTATTTTTATAAAGTAATCTTTAGTGTGCCAGTGCTTTTTTTAGTAAAAAAGCTACCAGTAAAAATCCTAAGACACTGGCTCCTCTTACCAGGTTCTCCTAAGAGATTAAAGACCTCGTTTCCAACATACTGAAATATTACTCTACTGTGAATAATGCCTTCAGCAAATGGCATAAAGCAGTTTCAGCTCTCTTGCTGCTCAGCTAAGTCAAATGAGATTTTGGTGCTATCAGTGAGTGATGGTTAACAGAACTCACCTCCATCGTCCCTTCAGTGTTATTTAGAGGAAAACGCTAACAGAGGCAAAACATGGCTATTCTCAGTTACTACTGCAAAACTAGAGCTCGGGGAACAGATTTGTTGAGTAAGCAGGCGTTACATACAGACACACACATATTTTTCTGTTAATAAGCACTGATATAAGTATTCATAGGTTACTTGCTTAAAATGATTCTATGCAATTACCAATTTTTAACTGTCTGAAGATGTATTCAATCAGTCATAAGCAATCTGATTATGCTCAGTGGTCTCTTCACGACAGCAGGAAATGCAAAAATAACTAGATGACTAGTAACAGTGTATAACACAGTGAGTTACAGGAATAAACACTTTTTACTGTTATTAATAACTCAGAAGCATGCTCCTGTTAGCAAAGATATACGCCAAAGTATTTCTTTATTGCTAATGTACTATTTTGCCACTTTTGGAGCAATTCCAACTGCATGATCATTTAATATGCATTAATTCCTGCTATTAATTCCTCTTACTAATATGCATTAATTCTGCTTTCTCTTTCCAGTAACAAATGAAAACCAATATAGACCAGAAGAACAAACCTTTCATTTTATTTATCATAGAGGCATAACTCAAAAGTATCACAATTCCACTTTACTGCAACAGGGAGAGAGTGAGAACTGGTTTGTGTTCATTCAAGTTCACACAACGCCCAAGCATCAGCCCTCAAGCTTCTTATTTTCCTAAGTAGTCACCCATTCAGTTATTAACTGTACTGAATGGGTCTGCTCTGCAGCCCGGAGCAAGAAAAAAAACCCAAAACAATAAGATCTGGTAGCAAGCATCGATTCTCTGATTGCAAATGTATTTATTACAAGACAATTTTCCAGAATTAAGTCCAAGATGGTTAAAATTTGCAAAGTTGCGATTTGAGAAAACCAAGTACTGTAACTGAATCTTTGACATTATAATGAGAACGAGAAAGAGAATATTCCAACAGGTTATTAATGGCGACTTCTGTCCACATTAAACTGGTTTTTTTTCTAACAATATCCCTTACTAATAAGACACTTGCAAGATCTTCCCTTCTTAACCCTTTTCTCTGTATAGTACCCTGGATTCTTTCTTGTTATTTTAAATTATGTAATTTCCCAGTTATCTGTGGAGATTGGGAAGAAGACAACAACAAAAAAATCTGCCCTTCCTCTAATTACCTACATTAACAGCAAATAGTTGCTGGGCTGCCTTTGTTTTCCTTGCTTTCTATTCAAGCTGTTTTCTCTGTAGTGACTAAAATATTTATACATGATCCTCGGAAAATCTCAGCCAAAGAGTCTAAAGATCACGGTCCCTAGTGAATTTCAATGGACGCTGGATACCTTTCCCAAAAGCCTTGGAAAATCCTAGCCATTATTTCTTAAAAGAAAATTAGTATTTCTACCATTAGTATTTCCATTTATTAGTATATCTGTTTCCTCATCAAACACAGGTAATTTAAGTACCTCAGTTTCAAGGAGGAAAAAAATGAGGATGTTATAAGATTAACATTTGCCCATCTCACTGTTAGTGTAGCTGTGATGCTTTTTATTTATGATAGTCAAAGAACGAAAGTAATGTTTATTCACTGATACATCTGGAAAGAGTAGCAAAGCACTGAAACACCTGAGCCATATTTCAGTAAACCACATATGCTCTGAATTCAGTATTTGAATGTGCAACCCTTAAGTGTATATATGTGTCATTCTCTCTCACAGAAGTAGGTTTCCATTATTTTACTTATTTCCTGTGATACATGAAGTTAGGTATTCCCTAATTAAGCAAATGAGAGGAGTTTAGGAAGTTTTTTCTGCTGTCAGTTATTCTCTTTTTTATATGTGTTTTCACAGTTGAAAGCCTGCTCAATCTGCAAACTATGCATTTCAGGCGATATTTCATGGCAGAAGCAGAGAAAATACAATCAATCCTCCGTGGCAAATGAAGAATGACTAGCACGTTTGCAAGCGGCCAGCTATTGTATACATCTTTCTGGTTACTACTGTGTGAACTCTTCACTGATGTCACTGCCATCCCCCCACTCCCCCCACTCCCCCCCCGGGTTCCCGGCTTGGAGTTCGTCCGCCCAGAAGTGTGTTTACACTCACCACACGCGAGACGCAGTGTTTGCCAGGGAGGATTGAGGATTTTTAACGGCCCTCTCCCCCTCTTTCTCTTCCCTCTAGATGCTCCTTTTCCCTGTACATGTATTTTTCTTCCCCAGGCTTCATCGCGCTGCAAGAGCTGATGTGGCTACAGCCAGGGGGCCAGTGAGCACCTCCCAGACCTGCTCTGTGACTCAGCATCCAGCAGGCCTCCAGGATCGATCCCAGAAACCAGCACCGCCTCTCCCCACTGGCTGAATATATTCCTTATCCCCGAGGCAGACAGCTTTCCCTGGCACGGTTAGGACGGGTGATGAAAGGACGTACGCCTGGGCCAGAGCAAGTGGGGTGCAGCTTGCCAAGGCGGGAGGGCCTTGGCTAACCTGTGGGGCTGTACAAGGCATGCTTTCCCACACAGACCTGTGGGTTCAAAAATGCCGCTTCAGCCCGATGATTGCTTGACACGTTTTTAGTCGAGCAATATTAACAATGCCTGATGTCTGGTAGAGCATTTTTCCAGCTGATTATTAGGTAATTAACAACCAAACACACACTGTTCACTGAGGCAGGGGTCCATATGTGTTTCTGTGCAATGTGGCATAAGGACTCAGGGATCCAAAACCAGCCCATCAGGTGTTACTAGATGTAAACATAAAATAACAATGTAAACTCAAAATAAAAAGGCATTTACCCAAGGAATGGTAGCATCCTGTTGTGACTGCCTGTAATGCTTACTGGTAAGACCTTCCTCCTTCAGATCACACAGCAAACAGCTTTCAGGTTTATTAAACTAGCTATTTCTCAATACTCTGTGACAATATGTCTGTTTGAAAGTACAGGTACATCTTCAAGTTACTGAATGCAGAAACTAAAGCATTTGTACTTTGTTTTCCAGAATACTAAAATCTACAAATGCACAAAATATTAACGATACAGAAATTTTTAAGCATTTATTGCGGTAAATCATTTAATAGGCAAGAAGAATGTAATTTAACTTTTCTTCTTTTAATAGGTGGTATCTTTACTGTACAGCTACATTGGTTAGGCTATATTCAAGAAAATGGTCTAAGTTGTCAAATGTGCAAATGAAAAAAATGTAGAATGCTTTCAAAAAAAAAATTTTTTTTTTCATTTCCAGCAAATTACGTAATTAGAAATAGCTGTCTTTGTATGTAAAATCTCTGACAGTACATAGTTTTCTGAAGGCCAATAAGGACAGGCTTGTCTATTCAGTGAATGACAGTCCAGATTTTTATCCAAAATGTAACAGTTTGATCATCCTAGTTATTTACAGGACAGCCAAGCAATAGATTCTGGGACTCGTTTTCCTGACACACATTTTTCTGTAGCTTACAAATGTTCCAGAAAATGTACAGATAGAGGAAGAAAAAAGTCAGTGAAATTTCATTGTCATTATTCAGTTAGGACCTCTAATGAAATAGATCATGTTATTATATTGATCATCTCCGTGACTGTCCTGCCCCTCCCCACAATGCAGTCATCTATAGCAGATAAAAACTGATCAGAAATGCACACTCTTGAACAAACTGCAGGATTCAAAAAGTATAGCAGCATTTACTCTCAGCAATATTTAAACAACCATTTAAAAAACAATCAGACTAGTAGGATCCTTGCAGCTATATCCACCCGAGAATCCTGACTCTGCATTCCAGCACAGATATCTGAGTCAATGTAACCACACTGCATCATCATAATTCTGCCTCAGCATACTCCCTCTTCTGCACTTAAATCCACAAATAAAAAAATACCCCTTTTTTACCTTAGATGGTGGATTCCTGCTTGTTCTTTTGTTCATAATAACTACTCCAAGTTTGTATCTTTGAAAAAGACAAGGATGGTTGCACCAATAAACTTCACAGATCCTCTCCTGCGGCAGAAAGCAAATTAAAAAAAAAAAAGACTTCAAACTGTGACCTCAGAGCCCAGCACAGCCGTTAGCATCTCTCAGCCAACCTTCAGTAGAAAGCAGGTTAGACAGCAGGAAAACTGGCTCTGTACATGGCTGCAATGCTTTCAAATCAAACATTCTGTGCTGTAAGCTCGGGGATTTATATCTTCTTAAATAGGCCGTCCCACTCAATGCTGCCTGTGTGCACGAAAATATGAAGCATTTCACTGCAGTCACTTTATGCAAGAAACTACCCCAGTCATCTTTACCGTCTCTGTCACTCTGCTCTGAGACTAAAGAATGAGCACAACATGCATAATTCATGCATTAAAATCTTCTGTGCACTTCCTGCAGCAACTGTTACATCCAGTAATGGGATATTGATCAGCCCATCACTAAAACAATTGGGGCTGGGCAACTGCTTTGCTGCAACAAACAATATTCCATCCAAAACGGGATGCAGACACAGGCTTCCCCCCTGCAGCACTCAAGCGTAACTCCAACATACGTGGTGTGGCATTTACATATTGCAGAGTGTTTAATCTGGACTCTGCATTTCTTTGACCTTCGAAAAATGCTGCATTACTGAGCCTTTATTTGAAGTCTGTATTCCCTGCAGGCTGTTTCTCCTTTTAACTCTACGCAGCATGAGAAGCAAGCACGCTTTCCTAACCCCACGTTCAAAGCACAGTGAACCTCCAAAAGCAAAGCGCAGGTATAAGAGCTTCCTAGCCCACTACACTTTCTTTGCCCCATATACACCTTCACCTTGTCTGTACCAAGAGACTAGACCGCTCTCACTTCAGTGTTTTTGTTACAATACCTATATTCTATCTGAATAGATATGCACATATGCATCATTTTTGTCTAGCACAACTCACATAATTTGTATCTGCCAGATCAATTAAAACAAGTCCCAAAGTTTCTACTTCTTCCCACTGATCTGAACATATTCCAGCCTTTTCAGCACACTCGCTTTTCTTGCACCCCCGTCATTTAAAGGAGCCTCACCAACAGTTTACCGACCCCATCTTCAGCCCCTGTCTCCAGCAGCCTCTGGTCAACCCAACCCTTTGACTGCCATGTGCTTCTCCCTCCATACGACTCCAACTATGACTGCCACTGTTTCAAAAGAAAAAGACAGACAAAAAGAAAACACTAGAGCAATGACTGAGGTGAAACTCCAAAGCAGTATTTAAAAATAAAATAACAAGAATCTTTGGTTATTCTAGTGTTGACAAACAGCATAATTACCAGAGTGTGAACCACACCGTTTCCTGTAGTTTCCTGAAATCCATGGAATTATTCCTTAGTCTTGGTGGAGTTTGGGTCTGATCTTCTATCACTAAAATACATCATCATCACTAAAATAAAGAACTGTTACTGAGGTTTATTTGAAAAGAAATTCAAGAGGCTATTAAGACCTGTAATAATTATTTCTTCCTGGGATTGAAGAAGGTACAATTGGCAAAACAAAAATCTTGATGAAAGAATGAATCTGGAGTAAACTATCAACTCTCCTATAATTGTACGCATTCAAGAGTCCTCCCAAGTTAATGGAAAATTGTCTGGAGCAAGCAGGATTTGGCATATGGTCTGGAAACTAGAATGAATAGAGGCTTTTTCAGAGGAAAATCGGGAAGAAGTTTTGCTTGGTTTGTCTCTCACCAAAGCAATCACCTTGCAGTATGTCCACGCTCTACTGTTTTCCCTTATGCTAAGGCACACCCATATTTTTCAGTGCGCTGGCAAAGGTGTAACCAAGAAATTACCATATCCCTCTCTGGTATGTCCCTTGTCAGCAGCTACCAGAGCTCTAATATAACAGCAGTTAATCTCTACTTTGTGATACATCAAAACCAGCAGTTTAGGATGTCAAATTCTTCACCCATTACTGTACCCTGACTGCTGGGGTCACAATCACCTCTGACGAGCATTAAACTAGAAGTTACAAGCCATATCAGAAGACATGATGCTGTGAACCTGACTGCTTAATTAATCAGATTAGAATGGGAAGAAACCTCACAATGATGAGATTCATGCCCCAGGTCACGCAATCCCCACAAGCTTGCTCTGATCTAACTCTAATCAGTTATAAGTAGGAAGTTTTCTGGGAAAAAAAATGTTCATGTAGGCACTGCAGACTAGCTCATCCTGCGCTTACCATTACAGTGGACATCTGCCACTTCTCCCTATGTTGGGATTGTGCTCCAGATAAAGATGTCTAAATTTGGATAGCTAGCAGTGCATGCCCACACACGAGGAAGATGCCCATCCTCTGTCAGAAGACTGTCAGAAGCCATTCAGCTGTCCAGCTCTTGCAGTCTATTTAAGGGTGAGTTGAATCATTCCCATCTCCATTGACGGTATTGACTAGGTTTCTGCCGATTATGATCGGACTGCGGACATGTGAATCACTTGTAGATACCAACACACAGACCTCTCAATTTAGACATCTCAATCTGTGACTGTATCCACCCTGCATGTGGTTTAACAGGGTATTTCTCTGGCATAGGACAGGACACATGGTAATTTTGGGCACAGGTACACTTTGACATCTCCTACTCTCGCTACTGAAGCTATGTTTGCGATTCCATAAAGCCTTTGAGCAATTCCTTAAAGCTCATTTAATATGTAAGTGCCATGACACAAGTGCCATCTTGGACAGTTCTATGGAACTTTGACCATTGACTCAGAAAGAAACTTTCTACATTTCATGATAAACTAAAGGTAAATTACACATTGAATTCACAGTTACTATTCCTATTTGAAATTTGAAATGGAAAACATCTCCATGTGGATGACATTGGTATTGTAATACACAAATATTTTATGTAGAAAAAAGCATTCTTAGAATTTCTGGAATCTTTGCCTGCTATTTTGGAATTTGTATGTATTCTGATGGGTTCCTCAAAGGAAGATTAGAAGCTTTGGGGAATAGAGTAAATCTTCCTTTCATCAGAGAACTTCATAAGAAGCACAGACAGTAAGGAGAGAAACTGGTGCCACTTTCTTTGGAAGATCACAAAGAAGAGTTTTACTATTTAGATGGGTAAGGTCTAGAAACCGGGCAAATCAGTATTTTGTTGAAGTTAATGGTGTCAGCAAACACAAATATGAGTGTTTGTTATAGATGCATTTCAGCACATTGAAGTACTGCCTATGCATTTCACTGCATTAGACATGTATCTCAAAGAAATCCGACAATCCATGTTGATGGAGCATTACCCTTCTCTGCGTATTTATTTGTATTTTTTAGCATTCCCCAATTTGCCAGTGATGAAAAACATGTAATGAAAATGCCCCACTCTCCTTGCTTTATTACTCCAGCTCCACACTTCTAATATAAATGAACATATCAGGCATTCACATTCTTACTACGTCTAGGTAGAAATCAGAAGCTCACAGGCATAAACACAAAGATTTATCCTTCCTCATGAATACCACTTTCAGTACAATACACATAGCCACCCAGCCCTCCTGGCACATTACCCTTTCAAAATAGAAACTCCAGACCTTGGGAACCTTCTACCCAATTTGAAATGGGAAAGTGCTCATGGGTCTGGAAGGTTTTAAGATATGCTACACAGTGGACTGTCAGGTACTCTCAATCACAGAATCCCATTTCTAGCAGAGTATATTCTGACAGCACAAAGCCATTTAATGCAGCCATTTCTTGTAGACCTCTCACAAATCTTCATTTCATTTCAGTAGCTGGTTGTTCAAATCCCACTGTTTCACACACCTCTTTCTATTATTGTTTTGTTATTCTCTCTTACTATAGTTTAATGCCAGCCTTGGTCCATAGTATCATAGAACCATAAAATCATTTAGGTTGGAAAAGACCCTTAAGACCATCGAGTCCACCCATTAACCTAACATTATCAAGTCCATCACTAAACCATGTCCCTAAGCACCACCTCTCATCATTAGCATCATCTTCTGCTCTTCTTCTTACACTGAGCAAAAGCTCTGTTCTTCTACAACAAATTAATTCTGTTCTCCTTCACGTTTTTGAGGTAGAAAACTTATTCTACCATTTATTTTTCACATCCAGAATGACTCTCACCTCCTTCACTCTAGTTCTCAAACCTCCTGTCTCTACTTCTCTTTCTACATGCCTATTGCTCCAACAGAAATCTGACAAAACAGCAACTTTTTTCCTTCCTTCACTTTCCCTTCCTTTCCCTACCTCATCCCTGAAGCACAGAAAATGCTTGTGCTCAGTCCTGCTGTATGTTCCACCCTCCTTAGACTCACAGCCACCTCACATAGTTTCATTATTTCCTTCAGAAACTCGCACTTCCCCATCCCTGCCTGCTTTCATTCTCTTCCCATTCTCACATTTTTTCCTTCCAGAAAGAAAAAAATCCCCTAGCATTTCCCTTAGCCTCATTTGCTTCTGCAGCCACCATTACATCTTCCTGCTTTCTTTCAACTCCATATAGCTTTAAAACTACCACATGAAGTTCTTGTCTTCCCTTCCTGCTGGCTTTTACCTTTTGCAGTCAAATGTAGCAGCTGTTGAAATCTCTAGCACTTGTAGTTATCTGGACCTCAGGAACTGGGCTCATTTTTCATTCTTCCTCACATACCAACAGTTTTTCATGGCTAGGAGTTTTTACTTCTCAAGTGTTGGCTTACTTAACACAGTCTTATCCTGACCTCTCTAACTGTTGCTCTGGATATCATTCAAAGGAATGACTTCGTGCCTTCTTCTATGCTCTGTGGAGAATTATTTGGTCTTCTTTCCTCTTAACCCTCCTCTAGTATAATCTCATTTATAAACACAGTGTCAGCTACCATCTCCTCTTTGGACACTACACCTCTACTCCAATACTAGCACACTCTTTTCAAATTGGTATTTCAGTCAGCATTTCTGATACTGTAAATTCAGCCATCAGCTTAAGCTCAACGCAGCCAGATAAAGGTTTTTGTTACCTGCCCCCACAAACTCATCCTGCCAGATCCTTCCTGAATCACTGTGTACAGCGGCAGCATCTAGCCCACCATTTAAGACACCTTCCTGAATGTTATCTCCAACCCAGATCATACTTAGGTCGTCAAATTCAGTCCAAGTCTTGTGGGATCTTTCTCATATACAATCTTTTAATATGCACTTAATTGATACCCTTGTCCAGATCCTCATCATCTTGGGATTAGATTAATACAGAATCTTGTCCTCTGGCCTGGACAAACACAGCACCTAATCAGAGTGCTGCTGTCGTGGTTTCAGCCCAGCCAGTAACAAAGCCCCACGCAGCCACTCGCTCATGCCCCAGCCCCGCCCCTGGCCACGGTGGGATGAGGAGAAAATACAAAGGCAGGCTCGTGGGTCGAGACAAGGACTGGGAGGGATCACTCCCCACTTATGGTCACGGGCAAAAGACAGGCTCAACTTGGGGAAGAAACAAAATCAATTTCATTGACTACAAATCAAACCAAAACAAGGATATTAGGAAGGAAAACCAAACATCAGAACACCTTCCCCCCATCCCTCCCTCCTTCCCGTCTCAACTCCATTCCCGCTTCTCTCCCTCCTCCCCCCAGCGGCACAGGGGAACAGAGGATGGGGGTTGAGTCAGCTCGCCACACATCGTCACTCTGCCGCTCCTTTCCTCAGGGGGAAGATTCCTCACTCGTCCCCTGCTCCACCGTGGGGTCCCTCCCACGGGAGACAGTCCTTCACCAACTTCTCCAACGTGGTTCCTTCCCACGGGCTGCAGTTCCTCACAAACTTCCCTGGCGCAGGTTCTCTCCACGGGCTGCTCTCCAGTCACACACTGCTCCAGCGCGGTTTTTACCATGGAGTTACTGCCATCTTCGGGAGCCTCCGCTCCCCCACTCCCCTCCCTGGGCTGCAGAGGGACAGCCTGCCGTCTCACCACGGCCCGCAAAGCCATCAGCCTCCTCAGGCGCCCCTCCTCCCCCTCCTTCTTCACTGACCTCGGGATCTGCAGAGGGGTTCCTCTCACATTCCAATCCCACTACCCACTGCCGGTTCCCCTTCTTAAATCTGTTCTCCCAGAGGCGCCACCACCATCACTGATGGGCTCAGCCTGGGCCAGAGGCGGGTCCGACTTTGGAGCCGAGGGAGCTTCCAGCAGTTTGTCACAGGAGCCACCCCTGCAGCCCGCTCCCCCCACCAAAAAAACCTGCGCCACACAAACCCATAACATGCTGCAAAGAGCATTCTGGTGCATCATTCTTGCTATGTGACCTCTCTCCTTGCATCCCGCCACTCCCTTCTTTGGTATCTCAAATACAAGCAACTTCATGTTCCTTTCCATGGACTGCTCTCATTATTATTCTCACTTGGTACTGAACAGCCAACTTACAATTAGTTTGCAAATTATTTTTCATTAGCCCCTTGTTAAATTTCCAGTCAAGCACTTCTGTGCTTCCTCCCATTACACTTCATGCTTTGGAAGAACTCTCTGCCAACACCTGCGAAGTCACTGCATTGCCCTCCTTCAAGTCCTTTCTTAAATCTTGTTTTCTATGATAATTACAAAAAAATTGACAGCATGTAGGCTGCTCAGGAAAGCCAAGACTACTATCTATCCTCACAGCTGATTTTCTTTCACTGTTTCATTGCAATTCCCCATCTGTCTTTGCCTTTTATGTTATACTTCAACTCATAATTACTTGTAAGTAACTCTCACAGAGAGAGGGACACTTTTTATTTTGTTTGTTCAAAGGGGTCTCTGGTTGTTGACTGTGGCTTTTCAGGACTACAGTAATCAACAGTACTGCAGGACATAGGAGATTGGGAATCTAAAAGGGGTTAGCTAATAGAACCTGCAGAGTCAGGAGTGGAATTTGCGCCAGCCCACAGTTGCTACAGAGGAGTCCTATGAGGCTGAATGAAATCAAGGGTGCTAGTTCAGTCATTTAAGCTGAAAATGTGATGTTGTTCTTCTATAGACCACTTTTTGCAACTAATACTTAAACATGTTCCCCAACAAAACAACTGCTTTTTCTGCTTTACTGTTTAAGTCAATGTTCTGAGATATCAAAGATACTAATTAATTCTATGAAAATGCTTTCTTTAATCATTGTTCTGAAACAATAAAAATATTTAATAATTATATAAATTGTATGCCAATATAATTGTCCCTACTACATACATTATACTGTTTTCTATTATATAGCACAGGTTTAAAATACCATACCATACTAAAATACCATACTAAAAAATATAATAACAATTGTTATTATTACAATAGACTACACAGTACTATACATATCTGCCATATTTCAGGTGCAAAAGAGATTCCATATATACTGAGAAAACTGGCATTCTGTCTGCTCACATGTTCTATATGAAATCTAAGCCTTTCTTCTTCTGTGGAGGTCCTCAGTACGAGGCAGTTGTTACTCAAAATGTCATTTAACTTTCAAGAGCTAGCCACACATACAGAGCTGCAGAGAGTACTACTTCCATGTTCTCCTAGGCCTTTGGTTTCAAACAGCAACAAAGGCTGTATCCAAGATAACACACAAAACTTCCCTCCAAACACTTTCCCACAATTAAGAGTGATGTAATTCAAATCGCTGCTGCTCCAAAACTTGCATGGAGTGCAGCATGACTTGCTGCAGTATATCCCTCTACAGACTGTAATACAGATGGGAAAATTCTGTTCTCCAGGTCTTCTCTTCACCTAGTTTTCTGGTCACATCATTCTCCTCGGGCTGACAGCCCAAGCCCACTACAGCACTGAACCTCTGCATACATTTTGAGCTCTTGTGCTTAACAAAAAATCTGTTTGATATGATCTTTTCCTATATCCTCATTACAGCTGGTTTTGCACTCTACTGCGTGTGCTTCCTCTATGACGTTTCTGACCTCTGGATTGATTTCTCTATCCATCACTGGTTAAGAACTCTCTTAATTCGGTTTATTGGTCCTCATTCATCATGCTAACAACTTATACCACTGGATAAACAAAACAAGCTCTTATACTTGACCCAGTAGCAATTCCCTGTTGGGTTGCCTGGCTTTAAAGCCAGACCCTTCCGATACCCTCATCCAAAGACCCATAAAAATTAAGGGAACACCACAGGAATCAACTGAATTATATGTTTTGGTGAAAAGTGGAAAAAGCTGAATATCTCTTACCGTGAGCAGAAATTCAAGGCCACTGCCTGTGCAGAGCATAGCAACAAGTTCAGGGCTGCCAGCTCTTTAAGTGTGCATTCAAGCCAATGAATGTTTCCAGTTCACTGCAATGCTTTAACTACAAGCCGTTTACCATACAAGCAAGAGACAAACTGCTGCATCCAAAGATCTTGCCGGTGTTGCTCTGAAAAGGGTTGGGCAGCCGGGGGCCGCTGGGTGAGGGCAGGGTCACAGGCAGCCGGGGGCCATGGGCAGCCCCTCACCGCAGGGGCACAAGCCTGTGGCCCCTGAACAAGCAGCATGGGGCTGGGCCGACTGCAACTGGGGCAGCCGTGGATCGGGATCACTGGACAAGGCCAATGCAATGGGGCAGGTCTGAGGTCCTGCCAAGATGGGAAGGTGGCAAGGTGAGGGCAGGGGCAGCAAGGTACCTGGCCAGACAGAAGCACAGCTGAAACACAGCTCAGGCAACGTCCCAGGCAAGGCCAGCTGTAAAAGCAGCTCCTAGAGGAAAGGGGGAAGAAGGCTTCTCACAGCTTTCCTACAAATCTGATCCCAGGCTACACAGCTCCACCATTTCAGGCTTGGGTTGAACACTGGGAGCTAAGTCCTCTGAGGAGGAAGGAGCCGTACAGCCTGCTGGTGCTCTCAGGATCCTGACATCTGCTATCAGCAGAAATGAAAAATGATGAGATTTTCCAGGAAGATTTGTGAAGGGTGGAGGTAGGGAAGAAGCAATAAAAAGAAATATACAAAAGAGACATGAGGTTCGATCTAAAGCTATGGGAACAGATGCTATGGAAAGAGTGTGAAATTGAAGGGCCAACCAAAAATGTCAACGACATCAGCAAAACAGTGAGAGGAAGGCCACCGCGGAGGCAAGAAAAAGCAGGGGAGCACAAACATAGGGAGGCAGGTATGATAAGACTAGGCAGAGGTGAACAGCGGGAGAGACTCTAGCAGCCTGGATGTAGCTCAGTGGACTGAGAGCCAACAGGGTGGTCAAGGCTAAAGCAAGGAGCAAGAGGGATTTGAGGCAGCAGCGCTGACCGTCACACAGTTTATTTTCTTTTGCTTCTTGTTTTCAGGTGATCATCTTGGTGATATTTTCCTATCTGTAAAATGCTCTTGACATCCCGAGAGCGCAGCACATGTCAGAAAGGAGAGACTGAAATCATGGGCGGTGCTGGAGTGCCCAGTCTGCCCTTCTGCTCGCTGCAGCAGGCCGCTCTGCTGAAGCGTACCCAGTCAACTCCAGAAACCTGGGGAACAGCCTGGTCCTGATTCAGCAAGATCTTAGGGCCACCGGTAATAACCTAGTGCCCTGAAAAAGTGTCCTATAGGCCAAACCATGAAGATACCAACTTACATTGCCTGCAGCAAATTGATACTCATAACAAAGTACACAATACTCAGAAGGGTTTTTCTCCTGCTCACTCTGTAATCTGCACATTTGGATTTTTATCTGTTTTCTGCTCAGTCTGAAAACTGCTCAGAGAGGGCATATTGCATAGCTACTTCTCAGAGTGGACGGCTGTCCTTCCCATCACACCGATGGAAGAAATAAGAGCGCCTTCTCCCACAACAACCCACTGAACACTAGAAGAAATACATCATTTGCTCACTTAATTTTACTCCCTTCCCTGCTAGCTCTGCTTGTCATGCTACACTTTTGAATGAAGAAAATGTCAATGTGTTCTCTGATACGCAGCATGGGATTGCGTTTGGCTGCATGCAAATCACAGCAAAACTGAGGTGGGAGGCCAGCATTTAATCTTCATCCTCATGTCAAACATACTTGCCAGTCAGTACCACCCAGTGTTTTCAAATGCAGCTCAACTTAGATAAGTAGCTTGCCAGTAAAGAAGCAGAAGTGACATAAAATAAACAGAAAGCCTGCTACTTCCCTGCCACCAACAGCCTGCATTGTCAGTGATGATCATCCTCTGCTACTCACCACTAGCACACAGCCTCTCTCCTCTTTGCCAGAGCATGGCTTTTGACTTTGTCATCTCCATTTGTTCACAGTTCTCTGAATCAACAGATGCTCCACCACACAACACACACTGTTAGTCCTATCTGACCAGAGAGAAAATAAACATACAAATACAAATTGCAAAAGCAATTCTTTTTAGCTTATGAACAATTGCATTCCTCCAAATTAAAACTGAATCAGACATTCAGGTTCTTCCAGGAAGAATTTTCCCCTGCAGTAATATCCATTCCCAGGTCCAAAAGCAATCATGTCTTTAATCCTCCACTCTCTCCTTAGAAATGCTCTGTGCAAAATTATTAACTGCAAACCAGATAATACAAGATGTGCAGTGCTAAATATGCATCATAGATTGCCGGGGGAAGAGCCTAGCAATTAATGGAAGTAGAAAACTCCAAGTAGTCAGTGAGAATTTAGTGGGACCTCAATTAAATCTGTAAAATTCACCACTTTAGGAGAAAACCACAAACTAAGCCAAACCAGGATTGTCAGTCCCTTCAAATTTGAAATGAGAAGAGCACTTTTTCCTCTAACTCTTATTTTCTAACCTATACCAATGCAATCAGTTTACACGGCTTTTAGGATTACTCCCTCCTCCCATAACTGTAATCTGCACAAACTTTCTGGTTTCTCATGTGATCTTTTTTTCAGCAAAAGGCAGATTTCACCAACATGTAGAGAACGGGATACTTCCACTGACTGATGCTGGAACTTGAATGAATAGACTAATGTCTAAAACTTTCTCTGAACAGATAAAAGGAATAGTAGGCAGCACTTCATGAGAAATGCAACATATGATATGAACTACAAAACATGAAGGGTTGCAAACATTACACAGGGTATGCAAGCTGTTTTGCTTGCTTTAGGAGAAATAAAAACAGTGTTACTAAAATCAAATTCCTAACTGGGGCAAGAGATAGTTGTCACCAAATTCCTAACTCTGACAAAAGATAGTTGTCTCTGAGGAAGTAGGAGCTCGATTTCAAGTTCCAAAGTGAAATGTTGTCATGTAAGGGATATACTGCAGGAACATTGTCTTGGAATGAGTAAATATTAAGTATGTGAATAACAAATGAAGGAAACCTTTGAAGGGGTGTCATTTATTTCTGAAAGAAAAATACTTTTTCGTCAAATGACTAATGTTGCACAGTTTACTTGACTTTAGTAGTAGAAATCAAAACAAAAAAACCAAACAGAAGAATAAATCTAAATGAGATGATAGTATCAAACATACATCTTATGCACATAGATGTAAACATGCACCAACTTTTTTAATACACAAAAATTAAGCTAACAATTTCACAGATCTATATTAAAAAAAAAACCCTAAGCAATTTAATGTAGCTTAAGTATTTCTAGTCATTGGCTAATTCTTTGTTCTGCCATGGTTCCAAGACCAAATTTTTTTTTTTTAGGCAGATGGTAGGATGGCTGAAGGACTGCCATGTTCTCCCACTGCTTGTAGAGACACTCACGTTGCTTCGCTGCAGTGCGGATGGTCCTATGAAAAGCAATTAAATAAAACTTCCAGAAAGCTCTTCTTTGAATCACTGAGGTCTGCAAAACTGAAGTAGCTCCTCGACAAATATGGGAAATATGTTCCATAAAAACTGTAAGACTAAATACTGTGCCTTATGGGATATATGAGCTAAAAGACAGCAAAAAGTAACAGCTGCAATACTGCCTTGTGATAGCTCTCCATCTAACTAGTCAGGTAAATAATTGAAAATTAATTGCTTGGGCCTTTGAGTTTATTTATAAAAGTTAACCTTTATTTATTTATTTATTTAACCATTTAAGTATTAACAGGTAACAGAGGCTAGTTCTTTGCCAGAAAAATGCAAAACGTGTTTCAAAGGAAAGGAAGCTGTGGCCAATAGCTTAATGGACATCTACAGTAACCCACTGTAATATGTCTGTGAGGGTAAGGAGCAACATTAATAAAAAGAACAATCTGTACCAAAATACCAAATATCCAAGTCTCCTAGTTATCCCAGGTGAAGATTTTAACTTCTAAGGAATATGAGAAGATATTATATGTTAGCTTAATTGTATGCTTGGGGGCTATAATTATTAGGGTTTACAAAAAGTGATGGACGTGTTCTGTACACAGAGCTTTTACTTGCAAGGGCAGTACAAGCTAACAGTACTAACAAACAATGAATCTGTGATCAGATCCTGAAATACAATTGTAAAATAACATCTGTCACTTAAGATTTGACCAAATGTGATTGATACAGCCCACCTGTTCTGTAGAAGTTTCATCATATAGAAGTTTCACCAAATTTCATGGAAAGTATTTATCTGTTCAAGCATGAGGATGATGTAAAATAAGAGAACTGTGGGTATACAACTTTAAAAATAAAGAACAGAATTTATCCATTACAGAATGAAATATAAATGTATTTAGTACTCTCTAAATAGGAAGGAATTAAGTAGATTAATCTTGAACTTAAGAGTGGAATTGGCCATATTCCACCTCTTCACCCTGTTTTCAGTGTACTTTCTGCCAAAAAGCATGTAAAAGGTTTTGCCCCTATCAGATTGAGTAATGTCCTAAGATAACCTGACAACAAAGAAGGAGAGGAAACTTCTGGACAATTCAATTACGATTTTACCAGTGTATTTCCAGACTACTGATACGTTAACACATCTTAAAAAGCTGGCAATCTTTTGCGATAGGAGTACTGAATTTGCTAGATGTCTCTTACCAGAGTCTGCCTCTCATTTCACAGTAAAAACCAAAATTGCTGCTGTGCTGCACAAAACATGGAGCACAAATTAGTGACATTTAAATGATCCATGCAAGCTTATAAACCATGGTCAGGGTTTGAAAAATCGTTTTTTTAACCTACAGGCTCCAATTGTGCCATAGAGCTACAGGCAATTTCTGTTACCTTCAGCAGGACGGCAAGGTTGTTCAAGTGTGAGAAATGTTTGTTTCTTAGTAATTAGTTATGTTTATCACACAGACATACAAAGACATCTGCTATCTCCATAAGAACAAGCTGAGGTATCAATAAAAGCCACTGTTGCTTTAAAAGAAACAGTATGACTAATTGTGGCTACCAAATGGAACACAAAAATACTTGTCGCTGACACCTATCCAAGGCTGGATGGAGGAGTTGAGTTTGCACCAGCAAGCAGTGAAGACTGTACTGCATCATGGGCTGTGAATACGCTGTTCAGACAAACATCTGTGTAAGGGACACACTGCAAGAAGGACAAGCACAGTCTGTCAAACACAAGCCCTATATAACTCTCTTGACAGCTGAGGTTTCACCATCTCCTCTATCTCCACCTCTAGTGCCTCAGCAATATATGTGTAACTTGAAGGACAGTATAGTGTTTTAATTTGTATGTTTCTAGCTAAAACAATGTGCATGGTATATTCTGTACAGGAGGGCACAAGGGAGTTGGGTCAGCTGCCTGCGCTGTCCTGGCACACAGAGCCCGGGACTAAAAACCTTCGGAGGGAGGGAAAGAGCGTGACTTCTCCGCAGGCTTTGCTCCCCAAGCTGAGCAAGCTCACAGGGTACCCCTCTGCCTTCCCAGGGCAGTCCCAGTCCCAGGATGTCACCCACCCAGAAGCAGCCTGCCATGTAGTGTGGGTTTAGTTGCTGGAATGGGGCACAGCAAGCTGGGACCCTGTAGCCCAAAGCAAGTAGGAAACCCAAGAGGATCTGGGACTTCCCTGTGGTAAGGAGGAGATCTGCAGGCAACCCCTCAGTGCTTACAAAAACAGGGGCAACTGGAGGGGACTGCGTACTGTTTGCTTCACCATTCTGGAGGAAATGGCCAGCTCTGCAAGGACACAGAGGGAGTGACTGCTTTTCAAAGCCTTTTATTTTAATGTGTTTTAACTACAGTTTTTCCTATTTAATGAGATACTCGTTCCAGTTTATTAATTTGTCACCTAATGTAACCTATCTTATAAATCCTGTTTGGTGTATTTGAGTAGGTCGTCAGATAGGAAAAAGATAAACCTGTTACCTCTGTTCTCCAAACAAACACAAGCTTGTCACATATATGGATTACAAAAAAGCGCCTCTGACTCCTCAGTCCATCTTTTTGTTACCAAGGAATGCTTCTCAAGACATAAGTACGCTTGATGGCTTCTTCAGTTTGATATATAGTCTTATCCAAGAAAAGAAGCATGAAACTGATATTAAAGGAAACCAATAAACAGTATCAAGTGCTCTGAGGTGTTAGACTTGTCAGAAAGATGGCACAGAAGAAAATTTTATTTGTCACGACAGGAAGACCAGAGAATAAAACCACCAGAGACAAACTGGTGAAAATATATGGCTTCTGTGACTCTCTCTGTAGTGCTACAAGGTGTCTGGAAAGTACTTACGCTGTTCATTTTAAAAGAATACTTCAAAAACCTGTCTAGACATACAGCAGTACAAATAGTTGGAACATTGCTCTGTGGTAGCCTTTGCCCTTCAACCAAACCAGGTCACTCTCCTGGGTTTTCCTTTAAAAATTCAGACTCCTACCATTCTTAGGCAAAAAAATAAAAAAAATAAACCCTTGTTGCATCTCCACTTTTCATGGTTCTCTATTCCCTTTACCAGAAATAGTAATAAACATATTATCAGTAGGCAAGAAAGTAAATAAATTGCATTAAGATTGCTAAGGCACATTTATGAAATACTGGAACCGAGGCCCTAATTCCTGTATGCAGTTAGATTCAGAGGGGAATTTATAAAGTAATACTATTCATTAATAATTATTGGTATAATTCCCTTATTATGAAGATCAAGGAAGCTTTAAAACACTCATTTGAAAGAGGTAACAATCATCTGGGCCCTGATCCAGCAAAGCACTTAAAAATGTTAATTTTCATCATGAAAATAACCAAACGGATTTGAACAGGACTGACATGCTTAGATTAAGATAATCTTGGCTTTGTTAGGCTTATAATGGAAAATTCAAGTAGAAGCATTACAAAAGTAATCCATGAAATCCTGCCAGAACTTTGCCTCAATATTATACCATTATCATACATTCTCCAAGGTGCTACTTTCTTCAGGGAGACTACCAAGTAAAATGAAAAACTTTTGTAAGAACTAATGCGGGGGAAAAAATCCATTGCGGACCCAAGCACACTTAAAATCAATAGCTAGATGATCACAAAATCATATCTGGTCTGTAAGGCCAAGATTCAAGTGTCTGACCTGAACCCACACCCTGAATCAGGTCTTCCACATCTGATTTTGAAACGCATTTTCTTCTTTACTCACGTTCTTCAATAAGCAGTTGCACAAGCTCCTTCAGACACAAAGACCTGGGCTAGGTATCTGGGTGTTCAGTTAGAATTTGTAGAAGAAAAAGAAGAAACACAGCAACACATTTTATTAAACATCTTGGTGATGTTTGCTTTTGGCGTGGGTAGGAGGTGATCACAGTAGTTAGGGACAAACAAAGTGCCAAGCCCCTGCAATCTTTCTGGAAGGGGTCCTGCCTGCATCCTTTTATCTCACCTGATGCAGAGAGGCTACCTCAGAGGCTGTGAGCTTGTCGCAGCTTGTCAAGACACCCAAAAGCTATCTACCCATCTGCTTAAAAGAAGCAGTGCACCTCTTCAGAGTCCCCTACGGAAATTTGTTCTCTTTTGACCAAAGACTTTCTTCAATACACTGAAAATTTAAAAAAGCCAATCATGGTATTCAGCCTGAAATGTAGACAAGGCTTTTTGGCAGCATGTATCTTCCTTTTTTTTCCACCAACCATAAAAACAGTAGAGGTCAAGGAATAGTGTCTTTGAATTTCTGTAATATAATTTAAACTGGATTTAACTGCAGCAGAATGAATTCTGAAGAAGCCAAATAAGCAGTTTTTGAGAGCAACATGAATCATTTGCTGTCTTTATTCTACAACATCTGATCATGCTCTCCTTTTTTATTTTTGCTCTTATTTCAGACCAATATTATTCTCTGTATATACATATTTAAAGTATTTCATTTTATGTATAGAGTCCAATAAATTCATCACCAGTATCTCGTAATAAAACTTCTACCTACGCCTCTTGGCTGTCACCTGCCCTATGCTAGACAGAGATTTCTCCTACATGAATTCAGCACAATGAGGAATGAAACGTAAGGTGAGGAGTTTCACATAAAATCACATTTCAAATGCTCTGTCCACGTTCCAGACACTTTTATAATGTAACCCACCAAATTCTTAGTGTGGGTTTCTACCTCTTTTCTCCTCTCCCTGAGCAGCCAGTTAATACTAGGTTCTACTCCAGTGTATGCAGCATTCAGGGAAACACACATTTCCCATCTCTCCATCCACTGCCGATTTATGTAACACACATTTTTAGTTAGCCTTCACAACTACCTTTATGCTTAGACTATTAGTGTTCCTAAAGTAATGTTGATGGGTTTCAACATTACATATTTAAAACCTTTAATCTCAAATCCTATCACCTCCCTCTGCCTACATGGAGCATGCAAAACCACCAGAACAAAAGGACATCATATTCAGGAACCAAAAAAATAGGAAAAGATGTAAAGGCCATTTTATCATTTACATGTTGCATGACGTTTCAACTCTATTAAATATAGCTCAGCACCAGAAAATACAATTGCAAATATCATTAACTGTATTAAAACAAATTATATTTGAGTTACTGAAAAGACAGTGCACTGTTGGTGGAACATAAATGGATTGCCTGACTCATTCAGGCTGAAGGTTAATCCTAGAGGTTTCAGAAACCAAATGAAATAAAAAGCAAAAAATCCCCACACCACCACTGAAGAACATTTCATTAATTTATATGCACTTCTACATAGCTCCCAAACTTGAGGCAAACGCTTTACAAAGAAAAATAGGGTGACAGTCTAAATTATAAAGTTTATCTATATGCCATGCAGTGCAGGATTGTGTGGAGATACTCAGCTAGCTCTGGAAGCAGCAGCAGTAGAGCTGTGCCCAGCCTCCAGAGAGAGAACAGTACCTGGTGTGGTTGCTGCGCCACAACTACACTAACAGTCCTTCCCGCATCTGCACTGGTGGCACAAACCTATCAGACATCTCTAACATGCATTGCATGGCTGGCTTGTAAAATACAAACTATAACTGAACAGAGTGGGATAGCAAGAATGGAGCATGGAATGGATATTATGAAAGACAAGTGTTGCAGCAATGAGATCAGACATAGGATTTTCCGTATTTCGTGACTATGTTGACATTATGTGCCACATTCAAGCTGTGTCCTGATCTGAGATGATACTCCTCTTTACTGCCTTTTCTTCTCCCTCCCTCCTCTCAAGGTGCACCAGTTTCCTTTCAAATGAAGGCTGGAAAGAAGCTGTGTTGTCTTGAAGCAGATCCTCTAACACAAAAGGCTAGCAAATGAGGGCTGTTGAAGTGTACGACAGGTGACGTGTACTGCGGGCATGCAGAGCTTAGCTTCCTCTACTCCAATATCATATTTCAGAGCAGCAAGTAGGAGACTAAAGAGAAAAATGTTTGGATTTCCTTAGTGAACACCTTTGTCCTCAACCTTTTCTAAGCTTATGACCTTAAACACAAAGAAATGTATCCCCCTTATCCTCCCTCAGAGAATAATCATTGACTGTTCTTTGGAATTTTATTAACATCTCTAGAAATAATATACTGTAGTGATGACATCAATAAATAATTTATTAAGTAAAATTTGTTTCCCTTTATTAATTTTAAATTACTTTTTAAATAATTCTATTACTATGTCACTTCTTTTTTAATTATTTGAAAGATTAAATGGAACTTTATACACAGTTGGTGAACTTCTGTTGACCATAATGTTAGTTCTCCAGTTATACCTTCCTTGGAAGTATTTAATCTGCAAAATGAACTGTCCTAATCAACTAAGTACTTTGTAAAATAATTAGCCTGTGTGTCAAAACATTGCTCTAAAATGTCTACCTATTCATATTTTTGAACGTATTGTCTAACCTGTTCCACACTTTATACAACTCAAATGTTTATTTCTAACTGTATATTGAACAAATGTTTTTCCTGGGTTGTCTAACATGATCTCTAGCTCTCTGCAATGACTGCTACTGAAAGAAAGCAACACAGACTCCTATTAAAATTAATCTTCCCATTGTATCCTTCCTTCCACTTGATAATGCTCTAATTTGACTGCCCTTATGCTGCCAAATCATTTACCTTTGGTTTTGCTCCTAGGTCATCTTCTTTGCTCTGTTTCTTCACATTTCATTCAAAGTATTCCTATTTTTATTAAAGCTAATTCCTGTTTAGGTGTAATACCAGTTTTTCTGTGTCCCGCACCTTACTACAAGCCATCTGCTAAGCTCTCTGGCCCACCAGTGACTCAAGGAGGACAAAAGCAGGCCAGTGGCAGTCGTGTCTCCCCACACTGGGAACCTGTATCTCTGACTGCCTGTCAGAAGCCAAATTTAACAGTCTTTACAGCACTCTGAAAGTCTGTTTTGTTCACTCAGCCTGCAGAAGGTGCATCATTTGATTTTTGTTTGTTCTGGTTAGTTTGATGCCCAAGGCCATTCAAGGTTTTATAAAAGCAAGACATCTGAACTAATTTTATGCTTTTTTTTTTTTTTTTTTAGAAATTATTTAGAGTACTCAAATCCTTTTATCACAATACAGTAAGTATATTGGTATTAATGAAAATAAGAACATAAATCACTAGCTCTCAGAATAATACCAATAGCTAATTATTTACATTCACCGTGACTCCATACTGAAATCTAATTTTTTTTTTTGAATGGTCTTCTGGAGTGACATGCTTACCATATTTCAGTGAGCACTAATACTAATCTGTTCAAAGACCAGAGAAAAAGATTTATGAAGCTGCAAGTCAGACTGGTGTCAGAGAACAAAACCAAAAAATGGTTCATAGCTAATAATTCTAAATATAAAGTATGAAGCAAAATAGCTTTAGCTGCATTAAGAATAATGTACAAAGACTCTCAACTTCCCACTCGTTCTCATCTCAGAGGCATCTTATCTCTAAAACTGCGTATTTGGTGAATTCAGTAATTATATTACTTGAAAACTGAAATATGAATGGTGAAATGAAAAAAAAAAAAATGTAATGAGTTGTTCTGTGACTAACAGATGTAGTGAAACACGATTTCCTACGGGCTTGAGTCCTACTTCTCTCACAGCCCTTAACCAAAATAATTTCAGCTTCTCTCCCATCACATGTACTTCCTGACATCTCTTCTGGGCGGGAGACAGCACCTGCTGTGCTTAGCCTGGAGGTGTGTATATGTTGATTGCTGCCAAGGAGAATATAGAACAGCTTTCCACTCAGTAGGGCACTGATTTAGGTTTTTTCTCTTTACTGAGCCACGGACATTGTGAAACTTGGAAGAACTTAATTATCTTCAAGACTCACAGAAGACTTCCTTCCCATGTTGCGGGAGCTAGATCAGCAGTTCAAAACCTGATACAGAGGACTGACAAGACAGAAGGTGATTGCACAATCCTTGTTTCCTTAGAAAACAGTAAAATGTTACACTAAATTAAAGCTCCATTATATTAGTGGTGCTGGCAACACAAGCTCTATGAAAATGTCAGCAGCTTATTAAATTTACTGAGGTAGGTAACATAAATGGCTGGCACAATGTAGTTAAATATACATTAAAAGTATATTTTTAAAAGTGTATTTTGAATTTTACATGTACCCTACACACTATAGTTTTATATATATTGTGTATATGTGTATGTAACTATATATAAAGTGTGAAATAAAACCCCAACGGTTTTTGAATTGCATTGATGATTTTTTTTTTTAACTGTAGGCCCTCATCAAAATAGAAAACAACCTAAACAGGTGATGAGATACTTCCGATCCTCACACACCTCCAAGGCTCAGCAGTTTGAGTACGAACTGATGGCGGTTGGTACCAGAACTACATCTGAACACAGCCCCAGGACTCTGCCTAAACCAGGTAGAGCAAGGAGCTGGAGAGGTTCACAAGCCAGCTGCAAGAGCCATCCTAGACTCAGTAGTCTCCTCACAGGTTTTACTTCTTTCTTAAACTTTATCGTGAATATAAACAAGCTTTAGTTTTACTCCATATTGAAAGCAAAGGCCAAACAGGATTCATGTCTTGCCCACCCTACTGTTGTCTCTTCCAAGGGTGGACTGGCTTTGACCTGAATCGCAAGTCTCTGAAATTCTGCTCTTTAAGACCCAGAGTTGCTTAAATTTTTTCTTCCTAAACCCCACATGACTGTTTATTCCTTTCTTATTTATACACCTGAGAAGTAACTAGTCCAGGATTTGGTTTGAGCACTTTGGACAGACAACTCTCCTTGTTTGCTTCGCTTGGCTTCCAGTCATGGAAAACCTCTGAAAAGCCCTCTGACACCCTTCTGGTCTCTGCGCTCCTTGTGGCGAATTGCCACGCTCCCCTCCCCAGCCCTGCTCTGAGAGGTGTCATTCAGAGCTGAGCTGGTTGTTTTACCCATAAAGCCATCCACAGTGTGATTGCTCCTGTCACAACTTCCCAGATGCAGTTTGGCTATTACATGCAAATGCCTCTTATGAAATAAATATACAAAGCTAAATGAAAGCCTCCTGTCAAAACAGGTTGTGATAGAGATGCTGCTCACAGAACCTACACAGATGTATTCCCAGCGTGCACAAACATCACTCACTTTGAAGAGTATGGTTTTCCGTTGTTCTATAAAATGTGGGGAAGAGAGCTCAGAAATAGACAGGTTGCATCCCACACCTTAAATATGATCCTCAAAACATTTTTTGTGAGAACTGGTTATCAGGACGGATGACAAATAAAGCTGAATCTCCTTAACCATCATAAAACAAAACATACACCACTGTTACAGTTTTCTATTACTTTTTAATTTTAGATTAAATTCTTTATTAACTCCAATGCGTTTTGTGGCTATAGGAGAATATTTTCATCTTCAAGCTCTGTCATGAAACAGAAGAAGGAACATTTTCAAGATGCAATCTGGTCTATGGCCTTAAAGCAGTGTCCTGGCATCTGCTGCCATTTTCTCTTTTCCCTGTGCTGACCTGGTAGAGAGATGGGGTAGCTGGTGGGCTTGTCACCATCAGTGCTTCATGCCTGTGATTTTTTACACAGGAAAATTACTTATTGCTTATAGGATTACTGCATTAGGCATTTTTTTTCTTTTTGCTAGGGTTATGAACAAGCTAGTAGGAGCCCGTAAGAACTGTAAGAGGCAGATGTGGTGAAAGGGCTCGTACCTTCAGTCTTCTTCACCTTCTTTAGGCAAGCCTAAGAGAAGAGAGTAACTGCTGGTGGGAGTGACAAGAAAGATCCTGCCTAAAATCCTCTTTCTAATGTCAGGTTAATGAGCATTGGATTTCAGTGGAAGCAATTACTCCAGAAGGGAGGAAACAGTGAGAGAGAGAAAAATGAGCTAAGAAAAATGAGGTAATATGGAAAGGAGGAGAATGAAACAAAAAAACCCAATGGAAAAATAGAGATAGGAAACACTTGTACCATCTAGATCAGTTTGTGTCCCACAGCAGTATACATACATCATCTTGCACAATTTCATGCTTTGAATTTTTGACAGAGTTCTAGAAACAAATTTAAGTTTCAAAATGAAGTTACGTCCAGTAAAAACAAACAGTCCTTGCAGGCCACTGCCCCTCATGCTTCTGCAGAGAAAAGACCACTTCTAACAACATTGCTTTGGCCAAGCAAATTTCCTGTGCCACTATCCAGATGAAAAATGTGTCCAGCTCTCCAGAAATGCTCTGCAGTTAAGAGTCTCTGGTGATGGCAGACTCAAATCTATCAAGAACATCAGATGATCCAGCTAACACAAGTCTCACCTACAGCTGTGGAAGCCACCTTTCTGATCCATTAAGCACCCCATAGCTGATCTCCTGAGAGAACAAACAGCAAACCTGGCTGCTGCCGAAACAGACTCACTGCTTTCCCATCAGCTGCCAACACAGTTGTTCTCACCAGGACAACAGCGCAGAGTAGACAGCAGATGGCCTCTCTCCTGTCCACACCTGATGCGCATCCAGAAGCTGAACTCATAACACCATTATTCAAACTAATATTGGATTTTTCTGTGTTACTTCAGGAGCAGCACAGTGATTCCTAATCTAATTTGTGGAAGTAATCACTGAAATCTTAATGTTTTGGCATTTGCAATGCTCTTCACTTAAATGGAGATGCTACTAAGTTTTTGAGAAACATTCAAAGATCAGAATGGTAGCCAACATACATTGCATATTAGCCAAATACTTTACAGGAGGTTATTGAGAATCTCTGAAGCTTACTCTGGTCAGAACAGAAAAAAAAAAAAAAAAATACTGTATCCACTAGAGTAACTAAAACAGGTATCATCCAGAAGAGACCAATACAATTAAAATGTACCTTGCTCATGTATATCCATGAATATATCTGTGTATAGACATGTTGATGATGCAGATGACAGAAAAAAGAGACAAGGAACAGTTAGCAACACTGCTGTTTAAGTTACCATGATTCAGGATTAGCAGAGCACGTGTAACTCAGTAATTTGTTAGACCCCCATCTGCAAAATCAGGTAGGCACTAGTGAATCATTTATAATTCATATTTGGATCAAATTTCTATCCAGCTCTCAGTTACAAAGTAATATGTTTCTGCTATCCTTTTTCAATTTTAGAATGGTATTTTAAAGAATTAGCATGAAATCTTATTATAAAATGGAGAGCTGCATCCCAGAAAGCTCTGAAGCAAACTCAGAAAGGACCAGGAAACCAGCTGAACATGCACTTCTAGAGTGAAGTTTTAGCCATCCCTGAAGAGATAAGCAGGAGAATTATACACTAATACATAATTATCCTTAGAATTAATATGTAAGTTATGCTTTTGTATGTGGTATAATTAGGACTGGTACATGATGTTAGCAAAGTCATTACTAGTATTCTGCATTTAGCCCTTGAACCAACACCTCAAAAGGATGTTTAAGACAAAGGAAATATTTCTAGAGAAGTTATATAGTCACATTTGTGAAACTTGCCTCAGGCAAGACCTAAAGAACTTCAGCCTATCTGGTTTATCCAAAAGAAAGCTAAGATGAAATAGCACATTCCACAAACACAAGCAGACAATAACAGATTTCATACTATCTATAATGTTTAAACGTTTATTTTACTTTAGTTTTAAATATATTTTAACACAGGGTGAGATTCATTCAGCCTATGGTTAAAAAAGTCTGTAATATAAACATTAATCTCTGATCTCTTCATCTAGAGTCCCTTTATAGTTAATGAGTATTTCTAATAGTGCAAGTATCAACAACTAGACCATCTTACTGAGATGTCTTTAAAAAAAACAACATGCAGTTCAAATTAATTGTCTGTATTGGGCAAAGGTTCCATAGTTTGCATTGTCAAGAGATTGTTTTTGTGTCTTAAAGTCTATGAATAACTACTGCTTTACATGATTCTTGGGACGCTCCAGTAAGCAATTTTTTGCAGAGTTAGTCTGTGTTTAAAGAAAAACATACACTGTTCTTGATGCAAGGTGAAAAGTCACATATCCAACATGTCAAGAGTCCTGCAAGGCCATTTGATATACTCTGCTTTCATCCACATGAATCTCTTTGTATTTATTTGTGAAAGCCAGCAACATGTAAAATAAGTGCCTTAATATCTTGCCTTGATTGAAATAGCTTTCAACACACTTGCAATGTAAGTGCCTGACACAGACCCTTCCTTCATCAAGAAGAAGAAGTGATACCCGTGACTTGACCCCAGCACCAATACCTGCAGTTGGCTAAACAAACTTCTGGATAATCTTCATCCCACTGGTCCTGCCTAGGGAGCGCTGACACGTGAACAAGGGAAACGTTCTGAGCATCTGCAAGGATTCCACTCCTAATCTACAATAAATTGTGTTGTATGTGCAACTAGTTCTGAGCAAAACACGAGCTTAATTTCCCTTCACAAACGAAGGGCTATGGGTTATTTGGGGACTTGTATACACAGTCTCTGTCACTTCAGTTACTCTGTTTCTTCCGAGGCTACTGGCTTTCGTGACCCATTCTGGCAAAGACTTCCCTGCACACCCCCAATTAGCAAATGTCTATGCTTGACCCTCAGTAGTTGGTGCTGATTTGAAAACGATTCTATTCAATGCTTCGCAACAGCTACCTATATGCTTCAGTATCATCCCTAGCAAAGTCAAAGGGTTTTATTGCCAGTGGCAGTAGCACTCAGGAAGTGCCTTTCAGTAGCACGCTAGTCACATTTTAACCCCAAGGGGGGTGTAACAGTACTGAGGCATGTTAAGAAACTGCAGTGGTAACCACATTAAAGCATGTACATTGCTGCAAACACAAGCTAATTGCTGAAGGCACTCAGTGCTACCCACTTCACAGTAAAATGAGCTGAAGATAGAAATACACTTGAACCAGGCGATCTTAGTTGGACATACCTCGTCTTTTCAGTCCCTATTGTGTCAACCACCACAGGAAATTACAACCTTGGACAAAATTTTCTGAACAGAAAAATGGCAAGATAAATTACCTGGGCTGTCACAATGTATCAGTGTATCAATCAATAATGCCATCTCTGCAAATTTGCAGCAGTTTTAATAGATACTGCTATGCACAGTGCTATTGTTTGAAAAAAACTTGTTGGTTTTCTTTTAAATACAAAAATCTCAAAAGCACGATTAATTACACTGTTGGGAAAGCTGGTGCATATCCAAAACAGCTCACAGGTGAAGACCTTTCATGAAGAAGACAATGCTATACATTTACATTTCTGCCAGTTATGCTGGCTGCTCCGTGAAGAGGAGCAGACCATTCCAACAATACAGCTCAAGGATAAGAATGTGGAGCAGCAGGAGCCGAGGCAGTTGAGTAATTCATCTCTCTTGAGAGGAGTAAGACACTATTGCACTCTCTGTACTGGCTGGCACAAACTCTTCAACAACCATCCACTATGTGGAAAACAGACTGGCCTTTGTACTTTGTTTATGCCTTTACCAAGAGCATCCCTCTTAAAATACTTCAGTAATTAAAAAATAATGCTTCCAATATAAAAGGCAGCTGCATAGTTATAGAAATTAATGTATAATAAGCAGAATGTATCCTATGAAGGCCCTTCCGGGAAAATGTTGATTTGAACTGTTCCTGCTCCTTCAAACATATTCAAATTGAATTCTACGAGACTGTTGAGAAGTATTTAGTCTGAAGCAACAGTTACATCCAAACACAGATCTAACTCTTTCATACTCTGGGCCATTGCAATGCTTAATTTTAATGAGAAGACGCTGCATTGCATCACAGAAATGCAACTATATATGGAAAACTTTACTTTTGAATGTCTGCATATTTAATTAGCTTACAGCAAACTTGAAAGAGCTTTGTTAGATGAGATGCTACAGCTTATGCAGTAATTAACACTACACCATTACTCTTGCTGAAAAACCACAGAATTATGTACTTGCCTCTCAACTTTCTCTTCAAATAGATGAGAGTCATCATGCTTGGTCATATCACAGAATCATGTCTCCGAGTCAGACTGTGGGAGAGGCACACAACAGGCACCTTGTGCCGCTTGCCTGAAGCCAAACACTGTCCTTCTAAGTGATGAGTCCTACCAGAGAGCACTCCTCTGCTGCAGCTCAGCACAGCTCAGCATCTCTCCCAGTCCTGAACGAGACACAAACGACTGGCAGATCCTACACAAGGCTGTCTAATCCCTTAAGGTCAGAGTAAAAGGGAGGCCACAATGTCGCATTACAGCTGCGCTGCCCTCCCCCCAGCCTCTCTGTCATTTTACATGACAGGCACTGTCAAAAGACGGTGATCAGAGCTATATGCTTAGCATGTGGCCTGCCCCCTCTCTGCATCCCAGAAGCTCAGGAGAGAGCCAAGGAGACAGGCAGCTTACTCCCAGCTGCTTCCTTCCTTGGGGAAAAGTAGTGGATGGGGAATTGCACATAAGACATTACACCTGACCTGCAGGCTTGCTGCAGCTGCACAGATCCACAGCACTACCTGATGGTCCTGCAGGCAGGTGTCCTGGCCCCGCAGGAGAATAAGCAACGCTAACTGCCACTGCAGGGAAGTGCAAGCTCCTGCACTGTCACCTCCCACTCCTCCGTAAGGACCTTTGTCCTTCATTTTGCCTTTTTTTCAGCCAAAGAATAAAAGCAACATTTATCTTTACTGATGGCAGTTATAAATTAGAAGCAGCAGGAGATTGTGGCCATTTTGAATGAAGACAAAAAGCAACAGGTACATCCAGCTGCTCCTGGGATCACGAACTTACTGGTACAGAACAATAAGCAGGGGAATGGTCATTCTTTAATAAGAGGGTAACAGCATGTGCCATGCCAATAACGAGCTTATTGGTAAGGAAAGTATGATGACATGTACATGGAAAATTGAGCGTGAGGAACAGCGCAACAAAGGTGGATAAAATCTTTCTCAAACAGAAAAGGTGCGTGAGAGTGATTTAATGGACCTCATCTCAGATACAAAACAGGTTTCAGGAATGAAAGATCTGTCTCCTGAACACTTGTCCCATGGGAAAAAAAGATCTAGTAAGGTGCATTTATGAGCACAGAGGTCAGAACTGCTATGAAAATCTGCTTGCAGCAGCATGCATTGCTACAGGTTGGAGAAGCACACTCTCCTCCCACAGTGCCACACAAGGCCAGCTATTAGCTCCATCAGATCTGGCTGATAAGAAGCTTCACTTATACCTGTAAATCAAAATAAGAGCCTAAGCAGTTTCTGTAAGGACTAGAACTATTACAGTCTGATATGATGCTAAGCACAGTGCAATAGTATCCTGTACTCAGTAAGGTGTAAGTGAGCTTTATCCCATACTCATCACCCAAATGGAAAGACACCCACTGGCTTCCAGAAACTCTGATTGGGCAATTGTAATCACAAATAACTACTAATAAGCTGCACTTATGTCTTTGTTAGTGTAGAAATCAGCTTTCTAGAATGTAAATAAAACCAGCCGAAAAGTTACCTCTCTCCAGAGATTATGTGATAAATCAAGGTCCAAAGACTGAAATTATGCCTACAACATATGCCATTTCACTAGCATTAAACAATATAGTATACAAAAAGTCATGTCATTGTAATTTGGAAACAGACAAAACAGCCCGAAAAATATTTGACTCTGTAAGAATGAATTAAACAGTAAAAATTGAGATCTTGGGCTATTTTTCAGACAGGTTAGCTAACAATGACTACAGAATTAAGTCTGATCTAAATTGAGTCTAAATTGAGAATTTAGACTCCAATGGGTCTAAATTAATTTGTTCATTAAATGAAAGTTAAATGTAGCAGTATGTAAAATAGAAATGCGAGGAGGTATTTCACAAAAAACCCCAAACCACTGCATAAAAAGGATTATGCATTATATTGCACAGATCCCTTGGGTTCATTACTACACAAATATTCAGCAAAACAGTTTATGAATATACGAGTCAAAGACACCAAGGTTCAGACTCCCAGAAGGATTTGGGCTAGAAGTAGGTACCTACAGGACTCACTATAGCACTACTCTGAGCTGATGCTTTCCTTGTCCAGCAGCAGAAAATTAATGAAGTTATAGAAGGTAAAAGACACAGAAGTTAAACATATCAATACTAAATAACTTAAAGCCAAAGAACCATGTTTTGCCATTAGGAGCTGTGACTTCCTCTGGTCCTGTTCTTCAACAGAATACTGAATTTCACTTCAAGCATTTAAAACCATATACTGAAAACTGTTTCCAAAATTGTATTAAAACATCTCTTGTTTATGTTCTTACTTGAAAGATAGCCTTAGGAATATACATTGACTTAATTCAATCTTTAAGTGATCTTAATGGGGAAAAAAACCATGCCTGCATACCCCTAATGAAAATCTAAACATACTCCTATAGGCAGCTAGATGGATTAGCAATCACTATGCCCAGCTGAGCTGCCACTGTTACTTCAACTGTCCATCCCACCAGACTAGCTTAATCAGAGGCACATAATGTTGCTTATTGCAATGTAAGATGACTTTATAGGTAGCCCAAAGTTAGTCCACCTTCATGTAGTGAATATAGTCATCACTGAGCTAGGGGCTTCCTGTTGCCCAGCAATATGTATATACAGAACCAAGTCAGTAAGCACATTAGCCTGCTCTAACCAGGTACCACCCTCCAAGTTTCAAACACATACATTTTAGAACCCAATAGGTCATTTCTGAATAGTCAATGAAAATACAAATCAGGTCCTATGCTTCTGTATTATACATACAAAAAGCTTATTCAGTGTGGCTTTCATGGCAGATACAGTCTCAGAAGTACAGACTACTCCAACCTTTAAATAGGAACTGACGGATATACATATCAAATATCAATTCAAACCAGCAAAGTATTTGAATCAAAAAACCTTGCCAGTGGACCTAATGCTAAAATGTTGTATTTCAATATAACTAACATTTAAAAACTAATCACATTGATGAGGTCAAAAGCACAACACTGCTTCTGTGCATTAGTTCAGCATAAATTTCTGAATTAACAATGTTTTTATGACTTTTTCCATTGCTCCGGGAATAATTATTTGCTACTAAGAAGCTCGTATCTTTCACTTTATTACTTAAACATGCTAATAAATAAATATTTTAAAACTGGATGTAAGAAATGAAAAAAGGAAAGTCACCAACCTCTAATAAGGTGGACTCTGTTTCAATGCAGATCCAGAGACATTATCTAGAATTGAACAAAGACAGGGTTCAGTTGTTTGCTCAACTCTCAATTTTTCAATTACCACTTCTGTTACAATTTGTTATGCATACTTTCATAACATTCTCTTACAATCAGCTTTTCCCAGATGTTTCCTGCAATTCATAAACATGTGGGTTTCCAGTTAGTCACTGTCTTACATAAAGATAAGACATATTAATAGAATCCGACCAAAATTAAACTTTAAAAGCAAAGTGAGCTTATGTGGTTTTATTTTTCCCCGATTACTTGATATACAAGCTATTATAGACTGCCTTTAAAAATAAGCTTGGTTACGCATTTAGCTATTTTTCAAGTCATTAATACCTTATCAGAAAAACTTGATCCTAGAGCTCTCTCCTGCAGTAAATTACACTGAGATGCCTGCTCAGATACATGCTGGTATACCATCATCAAATTCCTGCTTTCTCTAACACATTTCATTCTTCCATTTATAGTATCTCTTCTGATCCCTCCTCATATTTGCTTCCATCCAGCAAATTTTGGCATGCCCTTCCAGAAAGACTCAAGTATCTTTACTCAACTTCAGCTTTGATTTCTTCTTCCCAAACCTTCTCCAATTCATAGATGTAGATACTGTCAAACTACATCCAAATCTCCAGTTTGGGTGTAATATCCACTATACATCTGGATCAGTGAATCCAAGGTAGGAACTACACTACACTGGCACTACTTGCAATTTTTCAAACGCTTCCAAGATCTAATGCAACCCAAACACATCATATAATACAAGGTACTCGCCTTAGAAGTTGGCTACATAAACTAACAGATTTCCAGCTCACTCTCCTGCCTGTATTTCCTTTTGTGACTGTAGTTCATCCCTATTATACAAAGGATTTTTAAGTTGTGTTAATAGCCACATGGACAATGATTTAAGTATGAAAATGTGAGGTAAGGAATTTTTTAGATATATAAGGTCCAATTGCTAATTCCATGGGTGACTTAAAAGACCCAAGCACTCTGGCTCCAAAGCTATATACTACTTTGTAGGTAGCTTAGTGAAGGTGTGCTCACTACTCCGTTTCTCTTGTGCTCTGATTTATTGCAAAGCAAAATCAGATCTGTCCTTCAGTGGTTTGATGACCGTTTACAAGATTGGAAATGTTATAATTTTCTATAAGGCTTCATTAAGTTGTATAATTCTACTTCTTTCCACATGCTGCATGTCTATGTAAAGAGGCACAACTTTCTTGTGGCACCTCATCTCCCAAATTTAATGTCACAGTCTTTTCACTGTGCTGAGAGGAGAAAAAAAGATATCAACTGTACTTCCAGGCTGATCCCTTCTCCCTCTTACGAAGTAACTAAGTGCACCTGTTAAGACATTGGGGTTTAATCCTTCTACTGCTGCTGACCTGGACAGAATATCAGAATATTCCCATCTATAAAGAACACTTCTATTACTTCTACCTCCTTGTAAACCACTCCTGAGAGACTGTGGACAAAAATAATTTCAACTAATCTTATAGAGCAACATACACAAAAGGACTCACTTTGTCATGCTTAAATTTTAGTATCCATTCACTCCCTTGCTGAATACGTATTTGCATGGTCATAAGTCTTACTAACTCTGAAAACTGGTTTTCAGGCAACACATTTATCTCAGGTAGGAAGTTCTCGGAGTAGCAAGTTATTGAGTACATCATCAGCATAATGCAATATATCCTGTCATTTTTCCGACACTTAATATGAAGGTTTACATGTTTGCTTCATAATTTATTAGCAGGGAGGTGGAAAATAAACTAGAACACAGAAAAAACCAACCTCACGGTTCTGAATGTTTTCTGAAATGGCAAGCATTTGAAGAATGCCAATTTCTCATTGAAGTTTCCTCAGTTAACTATGTATTTTTCTAAAGTAACGGCTTGAGAACTATTCCCTACCATATTCAGTGAAACACCCCAACAGTACTATACAATCGTCTTTCTATAACTATTATTTTCCAAGATCCATTTGTGTTACACCAAACTCTGCACTTGTTAGTAGTTTTACACTCATTTCTTTCAACTGAAGCTTGACTACTGCACAATGTAGGAAGCAAAAAAAGGTTAAAGAAATCAACAGACATTAATTTTGTCCTCAACAGGGCAACATTTGGTTAGACAAACTGCAGTAGCTGTTAACACCTTCCTACCCTTTCATCAGTAACTCTGGATATTACTATTCCATCATTTGTGAGTATTTCACCTCTGGAAGTTTTAACTTTACCTTTAGTAACTATATATTATGGAAAAGCCTGTCAAACCAAGCCAGTTACTAAAATAAAAAGACAGACTATGGACTTTAGGGAACTAGAAATGCATTTTCCAAGTGTGAAATGCAGGGGGACTACAGAAAAACTACAGGGCGTAGAACTGTGTCATTTGATTTACAACAGAACACAGAGTATCTAGAACGGTGCTGTTATCTGGGGAAAAGATAAAATACCCAGGAAGAGTCTGGGAAACTGCAAATTAAATATGTTTATCCTTGCAAGTTTAAAACAGAATATAAATCTTTCTGGCTTATATAGTTAGCATAGTAGCATCATAATTTTTAAACTAATCTGCTGAAGGCTACAGTACACACAGACACAGGGCGAGAGGAGGGGTCCTTCTACCTCAGTATTTTGAGCACTGGATGCTTATGGAGAGAATATAGGAAATGGGAAGAAGGATTCTTGCTCTGCTGTACTCTACCTGACTTAAATGAGCGAGAAAAAAACACACCAGTAAAACCAAACACAGATTCAGAGAGGTCTAAAAGTGAAAGAGCTCTGTAGGCCTGTAGCCCACAAATAAGAGAGACAGGCCTATAAACAGAGTATTTTTCTCTCTTTTGTCCTCTAGAAAGAGTTTCTTGACACCTATTAAAAAAACCCTTTCAACAAACCAGACAAGTACTGACAGTTTGAATGTGCCCAAGAATACCCTGGCCTGGAGTTCAGTGACGTCCCGGGGGATGTCCTGTCTTGCTCCTGGGTGGCAGGTCACGCTGCTCAGATGACTTTGCTCAGCACCTCCCTGCTTGCTGCTGACACAGTGGATGGAGGGAGATGCTCCACCAGGATTCAGTCCTGCTGTCAAAATAAGCCGTCTTCCACACACGACTCTGGGAACCTTCACGGTATACTCCTCTTTTCATATTTAAGCAATGACACTGCCAGTGTCATTATTTGTATCTATTGGTACCTGAATTGAGCCACTGGGTCAGCTGGGAAAGCGGTGGTGCTTTCACAGGATTTTTTCATTTTATGAGGACAGACAATATCGCACCAGATGTTATGAAAATGTGATTTGATTATTTCAGCTCATAACATCATAAGACAGGCAGAAGAGTTCTTTTTTTTTTCAATTTTATCCCACTTCTCCCATTCACAGTGAGCTGTAAAAGATAATGAAGTAATGTGCTTTAATCTCCATATATGAAAATTTATAGAAAACCACATGGAATCTTAGATCATCTTTGCAGATCTAAATTCACTTCTTCAGCCTCAATCACAGTGTGAGGAAAGCGAGAGAGCTGCAATGGAGAAAGATTACTGCTGAACTCAATAACACCTAAGCCATCATAAGTAGCTCTTGAAAAAGCCACTTTCAGTCTTTGCTAATCAGAAGGACCCATCAGTTCAGCACCAGCCACTGGACGTGCACAGCAATGGCAAGAAAGGGTTGTTATAAATTAACCTCCACTCAGAGAAAAGGTTTTTTGTAATACTTATTATACATATGAATCCATTGCAGAGGACACTATAGGAGGAGTATGTCATGCAAAACATCACCCACGGAAAAGAAACATGGGGAAAATGAGAACTTTACCAAACTGAAAGATGATTAATTTGTTTATATCAGAAAGACACCTGTATATCTATTATCTACTTAGGAATGGCTTCTGGATGAGAATACAGTATGCAGAGTCCTGCACAGATATAAAATGCAATGCTTTTTGTGCATGTCAAGTAGCTTAGATTTTCCAAGCTCCAAAGAGATACAAAGCAGTTATCTACCTAGAGATATTAAGGTTCAATTGAAAATCAATATGCTGGTTTGTCACACTAAAAAAAATGATCTTAATACCAACCATTAGATGAAGCATTTCTAAAGGCATAAATTGCATTCAGATTTAAGCACTGACTCAGAACGGTAAAGACTTCTGACATTTTTCTAGTAGCTTTTGTCAAAGCTGTTAGTGTTAATTTGCCTCCCATCCATAAAGCCTTCCTCTGCATTTTCACCTAATCCTTTTAAGTATCTGTTTTCATGTTCCGATGCATATGGCCTTTCCCACAGGTCCTTCACAAAAAAAAAATCCCACTTGAAAACTGCAAAAAAGATTATGTAGCTTAGCTCTTTCTGTAGTCTGTTTTCATAATAGCTAGAAAGTTCAACTAGCTCTTACCATTTATGATTGAAAATGAAGCTAACAAAAAGCTCAAAAATTACAGTGAACAAGAAGCTGTATTCAAAAACATATAAAACATCTTCCGTACCTTTCAAAATAAAGGTAAAGCAAATTCTTGCACTGTCTAGGCATTATTAAAACACAGAAGCTAGAGTGAATATTCCTTGAGCTACACAAACAATAACCAAGAACATAGTTTCATAGTGCCAGGAAGAATATAGCTCCAGTACAATACAAGAGATATGACCAACACAAAAATGGTACAAAACACTAGATAAGAGATCCAGTTTTGTGGTTTGAAAACAGAAACAGAGCAGTATTTAAGCAATCTTCCTTTCTTGTCCTCTTAAGTTACAGTTTGGGTAGTAATGTCAAACATATACCTCAAAAATCGTAGGTGCCACACAAGAAATACACCAGTCAAAAGCACACATAAATTCATCTCACATTGTTGGAAAATTATAAATTAAATGGTTGGTTTAGACGCTAATTGAATTTTACATCAGCTGTCTAAGTTTAGTTCCCATCCTTTAAGCAATTTGTAATGCAAGCTCAGAGCCTATTCCTTTTTTCTTCTTTATCTTTTTTTTTTTTTTAAATTTGGATGTCAGGAAGCTGCTTTAGCAAATGCTTTCCTCATATAAAAGAAAAAAAAAATTACAAAATAAAGAACACACAGATTCCTACTGTCTGTGATGTTTCTGGGAATGCTACAGAGGTAGCAGTGGAAAACCCAAAATAGGTTTCCCCATGAGACCGAGAGCCTGCAGACTCTTGAGCGCACTCTCCCAGTCCAATCCCAGCTCCAGAAGCAGGACAGAGAGGCAGCAGTCTGGAAGTTCCGGGGCAGGAGACAGAACAACCCAATGAGGGACACCTTGCCTAAACCATCACCCCAACCACTGGGTCACCTCATCTCTCCCCCTTCCTCATCCTAACCCCCGCCCCGCGTGAGCTTCTCCCGCTTTCCAGGGGAACGAAGCGCAGCTCCTGCACTGCAGGCAGCAGAGCCCTGGCCCCTCGGGGGAAAAACATTTCCGTCCACCTGCTGTCACTGCACGGGCAACCACAACGGGTGCTTTCCGACTTTGTTGTGCTGCCTAAACTACCTTCTTCTAACATAGCATTTTTGCACCAGTAACTTCTCGTGTTAGTTTTTTTCTATCTGAATTTAGGTTTTTACTGAAGGCTAGTGAATTTATAACGGTAATACATCTACCTGTCATAAGAAGTCAAAACAAGCTTTTGCAATACTGCTCCATGGAGGCTGTGTGTCTTAAAGGGCATTTTCAGAATTTGCTGAAGACCAACAGAAACGTGAACATGAAAAAGAGTCTCTCGGCCCTGCCAAAGGAAATCAGCCTGCAAATGATTTCACTGATGGTAGGATTGCTTGTATGGAGGTTTTATTTGGAACAAGTAAGCAGTGACTCTTCCAGAAAAACAGACAAGTCAGAGAGGTCAGCAAAGTTGGAAATTTAACCAAGTCGGCTTCCAAAGACCTCATTCATCTTTTCCAGGAAGTTCTAGAAACCTCTGTTTCTTAGAAAATCTTCTCTTCCACATTTAAATACCCATGTGATCTTCTAAAATGTCTGAAATGGCATTTTGATAATCTGTTTAATATGCACGCAAGTCCAATTTACGTAATCCCTTGTACTGAATCCCTCATTCATTTACAATAAATGTGTGCTTGTAAACTGACTATTGTCATCAGTTTAAAAAAAAAGACAAAAAAAGGAAGTACTTCTTTAATTCAGAAAATTTTTCCTGAAAGTTTCAAAACTCAGTTCCTCAAACTTAACAGTTGTTTAAGAGGCTATGGCATAATCTGGCAATGTGCTTGATTAAAGGGTATATTATTTCAAAACAGAAATCTTGAAGCAACTGGGAGTTACACACACATGCCTAACATGTCATCGCCATGCTAACATATTTTTGCTGAGTTACAGCCACACTGCAATCAGAGCTTCTTTACTCTGAAAAGGGACAGGAGGTCCAAGAGATGCAAAATTGTTATGAAGAAAAAAAAAGCACACCAAGAAAAAGAAACAGGTTGGTCAACCGGTATATACAATTCTGAGAATACTGAAATTATTTCCATTTCAACAATCATCATTTCAAAACCAGTATTTCTTTAAGAAACTTTAAGTAGAGCTATAAATATCGTTTGGTGACGTATGCTGATCCAACTTGCCTTCTTTTAATGGGTACAATTTTAAATTTTCATGCAATTACTGTTGAAGAGAGAAACTTTTAAGAATCAGCACCCAGAAAGTAAAGAACAAACCAAACCAAACAGACAACCCCTCCCCCCAAAAAAACCCCTATGCATATACTGCAAGGATGAGCTTACCAAATCTAGAAATATAACATGACACACGAAATATGATTTATTAAACCTATTGTTCATGTAAATCATCAGAGACCTTTAACAAAGATCTTTTTGTCTTTTTTTAACAAAGACATTTTTAGAAGGGTGATCAATGAAGTTTTAATGTATACTTTATTACCTGACCGGGGAAAATTTGCATGAGCAAGGGAATAGACTGCTCACCTCAGTAAGCATTTTCCAGATACTATCTGTATAGTATCCATCTCTAACAAGCAAGAACGGCAGAGTGGATATTTGGACTAAAATGATCAGCAGTAAAAGTGAACAAACGTGACATTTAAGGTGACGTTTAAGTTGTCATCTTCCAACTCTGGAAACCAGACCATCACTTGTACTCTTTACTCCAGAAAGAGCTTTATATCCGCATCAGAAACCAAGAAAAACCCAGATGCAAGTTTAATTGCTTCCACCCAAGGTTTGTGATGCAGACACAGAGCCGAGGGTGCCCACCCCACCTTCTCCCAGGCAACCTGTGTCGCTTTCAGAGCACCCATTTGGTCTGAATCTATTTACCCTGGTTTGGATGGATTCTTAAGACAACAGAGAGGACTGGGTACTGGCTCCCTATCAGCTAATGTAAACCACAGGCCATCACCAGGAGGGACTCCTGAAACTCATCTGGTGCATTTGCCTTTCCTGGTTCTGCAGTCTGTCACAGCTGCATGGAGCAGATGGGATTTTGTTCAAAACTCTCTTACAAAAATTATTTTAGTATGCCTGCTGGGCAGAAGACTTCATCATCAAGTCTCCTTCAGGCTGGGGCCATTGTAAAAGTCACACCAGCTTTCCTTAAACTGTGATGTTAACCTAACTAAGCTCAACTGCTGGAAGCCAGGCTTAGATTCATTTAAAATACGAGTGCATCCACAGGAAAGTCTGCACTGGTATAAAAAAGTCAGTTAATCAGATGCAACCTCAATATTCAGAAAGCTCTTTCATTCCAAATCTCCTTCCCATTTCCAAGGATTATGAAAAAAAACCCCAAACCCTGAACTTCTGCATAAACTGTAGGATCATGGAAAAATCACAAAACTATCTACAACCCTAGAATAAAACCAAAGTGTAGTGCAGCACAGGCACAGGAAAATACCAGAGGCATCAGCTTGCAAATACAAATCACAGTGTAATGGAGTGAGTCAGATAAAACCAGTTTTAGCAGTAGCAAACAGAAAAACAAGTATAATGTGGAACTGGGAATCAATGAAGAAAGTGCGATAAGCCAACTGTGCTAGAAAACTTGTAAAAGTATCTCCAAGTGGATTTATGAGAAGGCAGTAAGGGAACCCCACCATTAGCATGAAACTCGTCCTAGCACCAGTGTGCTAATGACGCATCAGAACCTCACTCATATGCTCCTCCAGTTCTCCTTGAGAAGTATCGACACCACCAGCCTGCAGACCCAGCGAGTGCTGAAAGGGTGAGTGTAACACCAGAGAAGGGAACAGGTACTAGAAAGTCCCATGTCTTAACTGTATTACTAACTATAATGATGGAGCTGCACCAATGTAACAGCTGTATTTTGATGACAAAGTTAAGACATCAGTTAGGCTAAAAATAACCTCTTAACTCCACATATCACTCACTACTCCCTCTCTCCCCCTGTAACAGCAGCACAACACCTGCAGCCCCAGGCTGAGCACTACAGCCCTGTGTTGATCAGAGCTACTGCAACAGACAGAAAAAAACTACACTTCCAGCTGCCACCACTGAGTTACGAGGTTAAGCAATTTTTAAAATTGCTTTGGTTAATGACATCGGCATCGACATCTCATCATCTTCTACTAGCTGCAGGCTGTTTCATTAGATATTGAGGTCTGCAAACAGGGGAAGCTAGATCTGTGAGCAATGAAGATCGAAGCTGATGCCTTTCTACAGGCGAGTCCGTTGCAAACCCAAGCTGTAAACAAGGCAACTTCACAGTGCAAAAGAGAATACTATCAATGTGCTAAGAGCCTCTGCAATGCTTGCTCCCCATTCATTCTGGATTTAACCCATGGTTGGAGCTGCAGTCACTGCTTTCACAAGGATTTAAAATTGAGTATTTTCAGTTATGCATTCATACTGGAGGTGCATCACAAAGCAGATACGGCTCCTGCCCTAGAAATTACAAAGGCCCTTACCCTGAAAAGATTTACACAGAAGGCACTCTATTCACGCAAATAATCCTGCAGGACTGGGATCTTATTTAGTGTTTCTTCAGAAACTGAGCCTATACGAACAGCACATAGATAATGCCTCCACTTCCAACAGCAAGTCATTAATTTTGTATCACTGTTCTACTACTAACTTAGCTGTAGCATTGCTAAAAGGATTTCCAATATATTAGAATAATTATTAAACTAATATACACAATTTGCATTTGAACAGTCTAGTCCAAAAATACAGCAGGAGATCCTCTCCATGTATTAGGAAATCTCTAACTTACCAATATCAGGCAATGATGTTACCCAGCAGAGAGTATGAAATTCTGTTCCAAACCTCCTCCATAAACCATTCTTTATGTGAGAGAGAAATCAATTCTGGCAAGGCCAAAAAGATCTGCCTGTGGCAAGCCAAGTATAAATATGAATTTCTGTTGATATAAATATAAAAAAATGTTAAAAAAAAAGGAAAAACCAAGATGCTTGCTATTTGAAAAAGACACAAAGAAAAACTTTCTTCTTTTTGATTAAACCACCTTTTATTCTAAAGAATCTTCAAGTTGGTTTTGCTAATCTTGTTCCAGAAACCATGTGATAACATAAACTTTATTTTATGCTACCACACACTATAGCACTAGAAAACATAAAAAGTCTCTTTCTAAGTGCCTGTGTGTGTGAGTTGCAGTATTTCAGCAAACTGTAAACTGCAAGCCTCCTCATTTCTACATTACTTTAATGCTGATCAAACATCAGAAAACCAAGAAAGTAATCTATTTTACAGCTACCCTTACCACCTGCATACCATTTATTGACAGTTGGGCAATAAGCTTCTCTAATAAGATGGGGATATTTAAGTTGCAACCAATATTTTGAAGGAATTCGTAAATTTTATTCCACGCTCAACGTCAAGAAGTTCCCTCTACGCCACTCATTGCTAAGTGATTTTTTCAAGCTCTGACTTTACTGTATTTGTGCATCTTTAAACTGCCTGCTCCCTGAAGAACAAAACTAAATCATTAGTTACTGGATTTCAGTGATCCAGGGAGTATGTCTGGACAGCACGTAGATTGCCTATATGTTATACTTTGAGCATTAGATGCAGCAGAGTTTGTGGGGTGTCCCTGTTGTAGCTGTATCTGTGTTTGGTGCCAACCCCAAATGACTCAGACTTGTGTGAACGAATGGATTTCATTTGCATAAGCAGCCAGACAAGTGAGAACATCTTTTATACTAGGTTATCATCAAGTGTACATCACTAAAGAATTATGTGGTATTTCAGTGAGGTACCAGTACCGCAGCTCAGGATGGTTTTTCCAGTATTCATTACAAAGCATGTTCTTCACCATTGACCAGAGCAATTGCTAGCTCAGTTAAGGCTAGATATGAGAAGTGCTTTCCTATTTCAGACAAAACATGTCAGGAAGTGGAAAAAAATCAAATGTTTACTGACTCTCTCATTCTCATGTATTGTAGCACTACTATATTTGCTCAGAAAGGTAATCTGACAGTTTGAAAAAATGGCTGTAATAGAAGCATTTGCCAAAATGAAAAGCATCAAACCAAAAAGGTTTGCCGCAGCAGACCAAGCTCAAGCGATTTATCAAGGGCCTCCAAGTTTAGGTTTGTCAAAGACCTGCAAAATATTCTATTAATAAAGAAAGAAATCATCTTTTACCCTTGAGAATAATGTTAGCAAAGCATATTCAACCTGCTCAGGCAGAGTTATGATAAAAACCCCATTCACCTCTGGACATGGAGAACTTCAATCCGTCACTGTAGAATTTGATAAAAATGTTCCGAGAACTGCCAAAAGGTTCAGATTTAATTATCAGTGGAATCAATAGAAAGAAAGATTGCAGAAAATTACGAGTTGTACATCATTTAAGTTTTCTGATTGCTGACTTCTGGGCTTCAGAGGCAGCCTGCATTACCTTCTAAACTCTAATTCATCTGGTCTAGAAAGAGTAATTCATTTCCACTCCACAGAACATAAAACTGTCATCACTTCAAAGTATGTTCCACAGGCCTGGATTTACTGGCGAGAGCAAAGAGTTGCATCTGCCCTTGTTTCTATCATGCAGAACACCAATTAAACGAATGATGTGATTCTTCATTACGGGATTTTCAGCTAGTCAATGCTTGCCCAAGAACTAAAAAGAGCTCTGCATTTAGCTCTACTTATGAAACAAGACAGCACATTATATCTGCTCCTTGGGAACAACCAAACAATTTTTAGTCATGCCTTGGATATAAATGGGGTAGGATTGCCTTAAACTTTCTGCCAGGTAGCAGGATGACAAATAACTTATTCAGTCTGAGAACTCAAACTGGAAGATGAAAAGAAAAATCACTAATAATTCTGCAGTCCTTAAGGAACTAATTTGTTTCTCTGACAAAATCAGATGTAATATTCAAAATACCAGTACCACAAGTATCAAGCCTCAGGAGTAAATGTACTACTGTTTAAATAGTATGCAATAAAATAACTTTAAAAAAAAAAAAAGTATTTGGGTATAAAAAAAAAATATTTGGGTATAAAAAAAGTATTTGGGTATAAAAAAAAGTATTTGGGTATTAGTATTTATTTATTGTGCATGGCACTGAGCAGGACCTCTAAAAGCATGATACATTAAAGGCACTTCATTTTTATTTCTGAAATGCTGTTAAGACATTTATCATCTTTATTAAGAAAAAATACCTGTAAAAAAAGGACAGGAAAAAGGTATATTAGCTGTAATATCAAGTAAATACCCTTTTTTATATCTGACTTGTGTTTCCACATTGCTTAACAACTGTGCACAGTAAAACAGAAAATACTTGACAAATTTTTCTTTGCATTTCTTTAAATGCCTGTAGAGCAATGTAAGTTGCTGCATGAGTAGACGACTGAAGAAGCCTTACATACCTGTGTCCTACAACTTCACCTGCCTGCACTGCCTCAGTAAGAAGTCCAGCTCCTTCCCCAGCCCTGCAGGATCATAAACCTTCCCATGGCACCTAAAACTGATCTCCACGTTCTGTAAATTGCCCTCCATTTAGACTGTCCCCATAACCTGCCATATATCTTGCTCAAGATCTTGACAAGGTGTAGCCAGGTATGCAGGTGTGTGTGCTCCCGGCAGAACAGGTAACCACCAAGGTAATTCTCCTCCTTACTGGGGCCAGTTGCAGTCATTTTGGAAAAGTCCAGCCCTTCATCAAGTTTGAATTAGAAATTGCACAATAGGTTCAAAAGTACCAGAGAAACACCAGTGAGCGTACAGTACAATGGCTTAGGTCTCATTTCCTTAAAAACAGGCTAAACAATATGCAGGATTAGTTTTTTCATTAAATATTTGTCTGGAAAACTAGATACTGATGAAACCCTTAGCACGTCATGGGCTTTCTTTGCCATACTACTAATATAAATCTCACATTTATATATAACCAAGGTAAATCAGCTTCTCTTGGGTTAGTAAGGCCAACGTACCATGTTTTTTTCACTTCTCTGAAATGAAACAATTAGTGAAAATATTATTTTATGTAAAATTAGTCCACTGAGAACTCAACTAGATCAATTCCTGTCACATAAACCACTCTCTCTAAATGTCAGATATTCATCCTGGTAAGATACTGATCACTTGGGTTGGATTAAATCTGAATTAAAATTAAAACCATTTCTGTTCCATTACACACTCTCTGATCAAACTGCCCTTCCACAGAGGCAATTTTTGATGTTAAAAAGAAACACAAAACAAAGAATGTTTCCTTTAAGTCTAAAATGTCATAAATAATGAAACACATCCTTTCTTTCCTTACTGCCCAATTTCTGAGATACCAGCTCATATTCCATGTTGAATGATTTAATGATTTTATCTTGGTGCCTAGTGAACCTAAGTGTCCTCTGTAAAACCAGTATGTATCATTACACATGGTCTGGCAGAATCAGCATTCTAGGTCCAGAAAATGCTGTCTACCACAGCATCCCTAACAGTCCACCTCCTTATTTTTCTATTAAGCCTCCCTCCTGAGCTTAAAACCTGAAAGAAACCTCTCCATATATTAGGCATGCAGCCAGATCAGACCTACACAGTACTCTGATTTCTTGGATCCATTAGAGCATGTGTTATGCTACCAGGGAGTCATCTCCCTTCTGAAGCAATACAGTAAAAGCATCAAAATATGTATCTTAATGTTACGGTATACAGATGTAGACTTACGATTAGCTTTGTAATAACAACATAAGATCCAGAATAATTCTCTGCTGAATAGACTGACCCATGCCCCAGAATAGACTAGATAGCACTATATACCTTTAGCCCTGCCTACCTCAAAGTAAGGTGATGTCTTAGTGGGTATAGATGGAAATAAAAAGTCCAAGGTGGATGGAAGGCACCTTTTCTTTTTCTGCAGAGCTCATGGCCACCGTTACAATTTGCCCAAACTGGAGGGGAGTGAGAAGGATGACAATGTAAGCATTATTAACTTAATTATAGGACTGTAAATGTGGGAGGTTAACTGTGCTGAAGTTCTGATCATCTGTTTCTCATTTCTATGACTCATAATAAACAGATTTCTCCATTGACAAAAATAAATATAGCACTGAATTTTAGGATTCTGGATTACCTCAACTGACAGGGAAGGAAAGCAAGATAATCTCTCAGGAATATAAATGGGCCCATACCACAGAAAATGAGATTAGGATTGTCAGGAAAACACTATGAGTGCCTTCCTGATTAACATTATGTATATTATGTCAGATCACAGAGAGTCCAGGAAGACTGGGGCTCCGTTAAGCTATCTATATCATATCACGCAGCACATCACAGCTCAGCCTGTGGGATGCTTCCACCCAGCCTGTGGCTTTTTTTTTTTCCTGATCCAGAAGATGCGGAGCAGCTGTTTGAGCCGCAAACACAGCTCAAATAGTCAGATGTTCCTCTTGTGCTTGCAAATGGTCCCACATTGCACAGCTGCTACTCGCTCTGCCAGTCCGTAACAGGAGGTGAGGTGTTTCCTCCTGTCCAGACATGGACTAGTACAACTCCACTGCTGCAGCTGCCAGCAAGTCACAAAACTTGGACCCAGCACAGACCAAGCCATTTCAAAGTGCAGGGCTCAGTCCCCCCAGATTTCACAATCGGATGAAACCAACACAGGCAAATGGTAGGTGGGAAGGAATGAAGTAGCACAGTCGTTTGTGTGCATACAGCATATAAACCGCCTGTTATTCTGATAACAACAAATGGGTATTTTCTAGTCTGTGTATCACAAAACATTAAGAAAATTCTTACAAAGCAAATGAGAGAATAACTGGCTTCTGGCTTGCTCTCATCTCTCACAAGGGAAGTATCTTCTGACTGCTTTCAGAAGCAAGTTTATGAATTATACCAATTAACCACAGTTAATTACCAATCTGTTTTTGTCCTCTGTCTCATCCCTTTTACTTTGTTGACAGCCATTACTTTGTTGACAGCACCATGGGTGCCCGCATGATGGAAGAAAGCCAGTTTAAACCCCAGAGAACTCCCTGATCATCTACCAGGTTAAGTAAACAGTATTTACCTTTGCTTTGCTTTCTATCCTTTCTCCTCTTAGTAAGGATAAGGGAATACAAAATGAGAAGAAAAGAGCAATAAATCACTACTGAATATTCATTTTATTTTCTGATAAAAAAAGACCTGCATCCCAAGAAAATTTACCCTTACGTCAGAAGAAAGGAGGGAAGACAGACAAGTCTACAGCAGATTGTAGACCCCATTTAAGAGAGGTCACATTTGCTGCCGTGGAGAATCCTCAGAGCCGTCCTAGTCACTACTGCTGTGGACTGCATGGCTTCTGCACCACCTGCCAAGAAAGGAGCTCTCCCAGAGAGAGCGCCGTACCTTGGTTTGGCTGGCTCGGACCAGCAGGTCCTGTAGGACAAACTCCTCCTGGACCAAGGACCTTCCTTCACCTCCGCCTTAGAAGAACATTGGTCTCAGTAAACGCATCTCCTCTTCCGCAAAGAAGATTGTTGAGGCAGTCCCTTTTACTGCACCAATTCCCTCCTACCCTGAGGAGGTCAGATCTTACTTATTCTCCTCTATAGGGAGAAAATTAAATTCCTAGCCCCTATTCCAGTCTTTGTTATGGATACTGAAGTGCCTTTCTATGCTCTAACAAGTCTTGAAGACTCTACTGGTGCTTAAATCTCATCAAAAATAGGAATTAGGAAAAATAAATGTTGATTTCATTATGTGATGCTATTTATAAGTTACAAGGTTCTCTCTTACTTGTCTAGTTATTTCTAGAAAGCCTGTGCCAATAAAGAAATCACTTCTTCCATCTGAGCTCTGATAAGAGCTTGCAAAATAATAGCCAAATTCTGCTCTGACTGAAGTCACTGTTAAAATGTCCATCAATCAAACTGGAAACAGCATCCTGTACTAACTGTACTTGACCTGTACTCTGACCCCAACAGTGACCACATCCTCCTAGGTTTCCCCTTATTTTATGAACTCAGAGAAGGTCATTCATCTTTCCATATCAAAAAAGTACTACAAGAACAGATGCACACTGCTTAGGAAACTCTTGCTCTCTCAAGCATGGTGCTTTGAACGTTGCCCTCCCCAGCACAGTCCCTTGAAAGCAGGGAGCATATGTTTGTTTTGTGTTGCAAAGCTGAAGGATTATATGATGTGCAATATCTAGATTTGATTTATCGTTTGCTTTCGTCCTCTCAGGAGCACATATACATCAGCCATATGGTTACATATTAAGGCTAAGCTTCAAAATCAAAGGTTACATAAGACACAATGACGTTAAAGGAAAGTTATCATTTCACTTTTAACGCCACCAAAAGACAACATATCTCCCTTTATACCACTGTCAAACTCCAATTCTGTTTGTGTCAAGGCTGAGTTGGGCCTCAGCTGGCTGAACCATGCCTGGTAAACTAATGCCTCCTGTAAGCTTTGGTCTGGCCTTGGCGGATGGCTTATGAAATCTGGCTATACTGCCCATGTTAGTAGACTAAAAGCCTAAAACAAGACAAGAAAATGATAAATGTCCCATGTTCTAGAGATTGATGGACTTTGATACATGCTTACATTCCCCCAAAATTAAGTGAATTGCTTCAATTTTTAAAGCTTTACTAAACATTATTCACACTAAGGGCCCTTTGTACAACTGATACACTGGAAGAAATCTTCTCCACAGCCAGGATATAATTTTTACTGCAAATGAGAATTGGTTCCTCCATTCTATTTCAGATCCCTCATTACTAGCCTAGAAATTAATTTCTTACATTTTTTGTGTACATGGCCATTCTCCAAAATAAATCAGGTGATGAAAAACAAAATGGCACAATTTTTGCAATGTTTTGTTTCATTGCCCTTAACAAGTCAGCACTTACCTATGAGTTACAATGAAATTTAGCACCAAACACATTGCAAAAATATAACTTTTCCACTTGGAGTAGGAGTTTCAAGATGTAACAACTTCCTGACAGTCAGTAAATTACAGCTTTATGAAGGGAATTTATCCTGAATGCTACACATTCACTGTATCAACTACTCCAGGGAGTACCCTATAGAAGTAATTTACAGCAACAAAAATGTAACCATCTGCAGTGGGAGAATAAAACACTAATGAACATCATGAGGATTTTATGTGGATGAGAATTTCTGGAAGATCACAATGGTTTACACAATATTAAGAAAGTACCTGCTATAAGATCACCACAGCAAATCTGTACAGACTGTTAACGTGTCTTTGCTTTCTTATTTTTAGGGTTGTTGCTTAAGACATTTTTTTGGTTTTCTTTCCTCTCATTAACAAAGATTACAGAGAAGGATGGTCAAACTCCCTAAAAAGGCTGGTTTCCATTTGCCCAAGTGGTCCAATGTGCCTGCTCTTTTATTATTTTATTTATTTTTTTATTAAGGAAAACTCAAACCCAACAAGCCATGTTTTTCTCAAGTCTAATTTCTGCTGTGCTTTTTCTTTTCCAAAGCTTGGAAAATTAGGGAGGGAAATAACTTCCCAGCTCCCATGACCATCCAGTATGATTTTAAAAGAATCCTGACCAGAAACTCATTTCACTAGACCACAGTGTTCCCTAGCAAGTGAACTACATTTCTGAAATTCACAGAATTAGATAATTGCCAAGAAAGCGACACTTAGCAGAAAACAAAAGAAAAAAAAAACCTTGCTGTGATTCAGATGGACATGGTGACAGATTCATTGCTAAAAGTAGGGCATATTCGAACTGGGAATGCTTTTAATAGGGGGGGTTTTTTTCACAGTTAAGTCTATTCAAATAAATGAGACTCTAGGACAGCTGGGAACCAGCAAAAATACAGCAAGAAACTAAAATGCTACATTCAGTTTTAATTGACACATCACAAAATCTGGAGCTCAGTTCTGTATATGCAATGTCATCCAAGAAAAATGTTAGTATTTCATGAATTCTCATTCTTTCAAGGTTAGAATTCATTGTGATTGGCTCTGCTGCTTCTGCATCCTTAAGATGGAAATCCTAAACTTCTACGTTTAATCATATCATAATAATCAACATTATTATTGCTTTGATTCCAAAAGAAGTTTCATCTTTCAAAATCAAAGCTATTTCAAAGTTATGATTTTACTTTCAGATTAGGAAATCCACTAAGCAGCCTGTTATCTGAATAGGAAAACTGATATTCTGAAATCAGATATTTTAGCTCTGATGCTTTAGACGAGCTCAAGTAGCAGACAAGGTCCAGTATTCCAAGTAGTCTACTGCCTAAGACTGTAAAAGAGAGCTGCAAAAGCACAGCTGCTTTTGCATAGTCCTACTCAACATTTTGCGTAGTCCAAGGAAAAGGAAAGATGGAAGAAATATAAGGAAATGCCACAGGCCAAGTACATGCTAATTTCCTAAAAAGTCAAGGTGTGCATCCTACCAGCAAATCAGCATGTGCTTCCTCTGAACTTTACAGAGACATTGAAGTGGTTCTACCAGAGATAGCCTTATTAGTCTAGCAGGGTCAGTGGTGTCTCAAAGCTAATTAGTCCTGATATGCCACAGCCACCTTTGATAAGTTATATTCCAGCCTGCCCATCCACTTCAAAATGATTAGGGGTCTCCATTACATGGATATTTCCTTTTCTGCTCCCCTAGAAAACAATCAGTTGCCTACAATGCCAAACTATTTGGCCTGAACAATTGGCTAAGGTGCTGACCCCTGAGCACATTAAAGCTAGCCACTGCTTCTATTGCTAAAGCCATCATCGTCCTCTTTGGCTTTCTAACCCCAAATTCATTCTGCCCCAAATCAGAATTGCTTATGCTCATCATGACTGATTTGGAATTGGTAAAGGAAAATATCTGAAGACTTTTCTAAATCACTTTACTCTCAGAAAAAATCTTCCTCCTTTTTTTTTCCCCCCCTCACCTCAAACAGTGCTTGTACCAAAGTCTGTCTTGAAAATGCCCCTTGAGAGATCATAGCTGTAGATGGGAGTTGAACTGTACTGCATTCTTGACGGATCTAGCTAACATCTGAAACCATCCCTAAACACTGAGGAATAATAAAAGGCTTTGCAGCAGTGTCTTCTTGGATGCTCTAACTTCAGTGTTTAAGTAGCTTAGCTGCCAATCTGAACCTTAAAAAAACTGTATATGAAGTTTCCTGTGTTTTATAAAAATTTATAGAAATTGCTCTTACAGAGTTCCTCAATACACACTAAATTATTTCTCACACCTTTTAATTGTGATCTCTTGGCTATTCAAGAGATGCATAACAGTCTGCATTTTAACTCCTCCACAAGTTTAAACATATACAAATAGAACTGTTTCGGCTCAAAGAATTTTAATTTGGAACCTTCGAATTTGAATTAAATAAAAAAATAAAATCTACTTTTCCTTAGTGAAAAGAGAATCAGAATATAAGGCAGTTGAGTCTTGGTTAAAATATTTCAGTATTTATTTTCTTTTTTCATCCTGAAAAACATATTGGGAAAACATGCCTCTCAGAGATTTTTAATTGTTTGTTTGTTTGTTTTACTTTTGCTACTATTGACTTTGCAAGAAAAATCTTCTACCCTATATCTTCCAACTGAAGGACAAGAAACTATTATGCCATTTTTCTCAGTTACTAACCATGGGACTTTCCCTGAATACTTTCCAGAGGTACCAAAAGAAGCTATTTCCTTCCTGAGTAAAAAAGAGACAATGCCAATATGAAGTCAATAAAAATTACTTTTAACTGTAACTTCTACTTACTCTATGGATCCTCACTTACTTTGACATCATTCTGGGGTATGTTTGGCTGTATGTTTTGCTTGTGTTTGTGCAGGCCTTTGAAATAAACTGGTTTATGCAGCATCACTGAATGCCAAGTGGAGAAAGCAGAATATAGGAGGAAGCTCACCAGCACTTTTCAACAGCAGTAATGCCTCCTGTCACCCTGTAACGTCTCTTAATGCAAAGGAAAAAACAGATGCTTACTTGTCACTAGAGACTGAGAATGTAATTTGCCCTCAGTATTTTCTGCTAGAATGATTGCTCTACATCTTCTTTGACTGCTCCATCAGTTTGTAGATCACTGAAGAAAAGCTTTCTACTTTAGACCACACATTACCTTGCAAAAAAGCCCCATGAATGCTGGGAAGAAATAGTAATGAGAATACAGCCAGCATAGCACTATATTAATTGTTAAAAGGAACTGCTGATATTCTAAGTAAGAATGCATTATCCATCTCTGAATTTTGATGGACAAGAGTTGAAAACTGTATATTTCTGACATAGAGAAAAAAAATACTAAATTTCCATTTAGTTTCTTGTTCAACAGCTGTTTTTCCAAACCCTCCCCACTTGAAGTACTCCCAGGACTTGCATAAATCACAGAGCCCAGCTTGCAGCAGATGTTGACAGCGTAATATCTCCCCTCACCGAAAGACTTTTATTTACGTAAAAGCTCAATAATTCAATAGCAACCTGACTGTGCAGTAAATGAACTAATATGAATGAACTTACAACACGGCGAGAATGGCTTACAAAGATCCTGGGACAGTCACCACATTTCTCAATCCTTTCTAGCTCGTGGGGAGGAAGAAGAGCCCACAATACCAGCAGGCACAGCTTTGCGTGGAAGTGCACCAGAAGCTGTACGGGACGCTGCGCACTGGGGAGAGGCAGCGCAGGTACCTCCCCAGAGAAAGGATTACACTGACTTTTGCAAGCATTGGCAGCCAGCTAGCTCTACTAACAGAGAGACACGTACACATGACACCCGAGTCCCAAATCATGCTAAACATAGACACAGTGATGCTGAATCACACTTGAGGGATTAAAGTCGTTCTTCCACCACTCCTCTTTCACACCAAAGCAGGGCCAAACTCTTTGGCATCTGAAATGTTTTTGATTACTCTCTAGAGTAGCAAGTGCTACTCCACCACTCCTACAGTTATCTTGTGCTTCCACAACAACAAGCTTTTTTATAGCAGGACATTTGATAACGTTGACCAAACTAGCCCTGACAAAATATACATTATGCACATGAATAGACTGAATCACAGGGCTGGTTCTGGCAGTTGTATGACAGTTTTATTACAGTGCAACTACACCAGAACCTACAGGAATGAAATTGTGAGCAAGAAAAGATTTACTTTTTCTCCATTGATATTAAATACTTTGAAATTACACGATGAAAATGATGCTTGGCTCCTCATTGTCACTGCAGATGAATGCACACATAAAAATGAAAGCCACTGGACCATGCTGTCTTTTTTTCAAAGCACATTAGCAAGTTCAGGAAAGGCAAGGAGGAAAGAAAGAATCATCAGCTTATTGCGTTTCACACCATCAGTTTCTCACCTACAGTGACCTGTACAACCAGCTAGAATCCACAGGCTGCTCATGGCTCCAGGATTAACCTTCATATGCTCTTTAACAGCAAAAACAACTTAAGCAATTGGCCTGTGTACATACCTTCATCCTGAAATGGAAGAAAAATTGTTTTCACTTTTTTTGTTTTTATTTTCCTCTACTAGGGTAGAGGAAGCCCATATAGCTTTAAAAAGCTAAGCTATGTTTTAACATTTGTCATTTTTTCCGTATCTTTTCATTTAAATCTGCAACATACAGTTTATCTGAAGACACACTTTCCTGTAATGAGACGCTACATAATAACATGACAGTTATCAGACATTTCTGCCAAAAATACCCTAGTGGAGGAGGATGGGGGGAACATATCAGACCTGCATCACTTGTTATTTATTAATACGCTTTTAGTTCTGATTGTTAATCAAAGTAAATATTATATTTTACATTACAACAACATAATCTAAAAATTCTACCTGTCGGTTTGGTTATGAAAGGGTTTTTTTAAAGAAAAAAAGGACAGCGAACTGAATTTATGGGAAGGAAAGTCTGCCAAGGAGAAAATTTTTTGTTATGCTCCTTACTAAAGCAGAATCTTTTTTAATTAATACAAACCCTAAGAAATACCTGTTATAACCATCTAGTTTTCTACAAGGCTCCAGTATCTTGTGTGACTGTGTCTAGAGAACAGCATCCTACTTGTAAGAGGTAGTCGGCTCAGGCAACATAGTAGCTCCCACTCAAGCCAAGATGCTTCAAGAACGCCCCGGTTGTACATCACCTGCACTAGCTGTATACCTCTATACACATCTGGTGGAGTCTACTGAGGCCAGAACATTGAAAGAGGGCACAATGCATACTCTGTACCTTGTAAGGCATACAAGATACTCTAAGTATCATCAGCACTGAAGAGTGAGTAGCCACTGCCAACTGAATTTGTGGATTCTGAAAAACCGTGGGAAAATGTTTGGTTTGCCCAATTTAACAAAAAAATATTTTGTTTCCAGGCCTGCTCAGCATTAAAGGCCTCCTGCCAGGACTGTGAAGACAGGATGGAAATCATAGCTGGTGCCTCTTGTCTTCACCATGGCCAGAACAAGCTGCAGTGCAACTGCAGGGTAAAATTGGTTCTGGAAGTTCATTCCAGACATAAAGATTGCTGCAGACCACTGCATATGGTAACAAACATTTTTTTACACAAGAATATATACATTTCTAATGTATTGTGCTGAATAAACTCAGTCATTTTTAGGATACATGTTTCTGACAGACTTGTCAGCATTCTGACTCATGGAAAACACTTATTGAACTTGGCAGTGTAGAAATGGTCTTTTTAAAAGGACATTGCTGAGCTATTTGACATTACCAGAGGTACATAATGCAGTTGAAAATGTCTGCTTTATTTTATAATCTTCTAGATAGACTTTTGAAATATATCCATCTCCTACCTACTTACAGGCTGACTTAGATTTTTGCACTTATCTCCTATATCATCAGCTGTGTTTATTAAAAATGGATCTCTAGAAATGAGTGATCCTGGCCTTCATCAGGGGAAGTAATAAGTGCATATTGATATTAGTGCACCCTTTTAAAAATCTGTGGGTTTTTAATTCATTCTACAGAGTGAAAGCTTTTAGGACAATTAAAATGTTAATCTGTATGTAATTAATTTTGTATTGTACTGAACAAAATAAAGTTGCAGAAAAGATAGGCAGCATAAATCAAGACTGCTTTTGCAACCATTCCTTCTCTGCTACAAGCACCATTTTCTCTAGATTCTTTGGTCCTCCAGTGTCCAGTTTAATTCCCTTCCCCATAAATTTATTTTCCCTCCCTTTCTTTTTACACTGTTACGGTGCGGGTATGTCATCTCCTTAGGACACTCAGATAGTCTACGGGAAGATGTGTCATCACATTTACCAACTCACACCCTGCTTCCACACCACAGCCCCTTCCACCTCAGTTGCTACCGCTCTGTTGCACCATAAGACCACCAAGGCAGGGATCATTTTCACATCTCTTGCCATGGTGCCTACAGCAGAGTCTACTACAACATGTAGTTCAGATGACTAATAAATCATTTGGACGGCACAGTATCCAAGCTCCTTTATCCCAGTGTAACAGAAAAGCATGGTCATGCCATCCAGACTGGGTATGTATACTAAATGGACTGCCTAACATAGGCAGCCTAACTCAACCATTTTTTCCTATATGAACCAAGATCCAGCAATGTCTCAAGAGTACACGAAAACATCAGGATGCAGCACGTTGTCTGTGCCGGCCCTGCTAGCTCTCCACAGCCTGCTACAGCTCTGTAAGTGCCTACCTCAGTGCATAATATATAGATACAATAGCTTGAATCACAGACTCAGTATAGCTGGCTTGGCATGGCACCATGCCAAGCTAACCTATGTACATTGTTTCTCAAAGGGGTTGATTTACTTGGACAGGATAGCTGTATGTAAGTATTTTGTGGTGTTTCACTGCAGATGACCATGATAAAGTCAACTCCGAACAGTAGTTTTTACTCTCATCCTGATGGGCATCTAGTCAGTATACACAGATTATAAGTATACAACGCACTACACAATCATTGTTTTAAATCTTAACTTTGTCTTCAAGTAAGGAATAATCAGCACATACCTTGTCCATTATGCACCTTAAAACATTATTATCCTTATTTATATATATATATAGAGGAAGTGAAACATTTATACATAGGAACCAAACTAACGTGCCTGAAGTTACATACTGAGACTGCAGCGCAGGTGGGAATAGCACCATCTCTGCATTCACAACCTACTGCCCTCCTCACCAGGTAACTCTTCCGATGACACTTCTGTCACACAGTGACTAGCAATGCCCTAAGGTGCACCAGTTGTATTACAAGAATGGTATTAAAATAGTCTTGGGGTTTTTTTTATTTATTTATAAAACCAACAAGACAAAAACCATATAAGACATCAGGAAAAACTAAATGATGCCATGCTTGAAGTTGAAGAATCTCTTAGTAAGAACGGTTATTTGTATCAAGTCAAACCTTTCAGGATTCCAACTGCATCCATTTTCCTACCTTCTCATACAACATGGCTATAAATTTTTTAATTTTTGGTATTATCTATCATTTGCTTTGGTTTTGGTAATTTGTATTGCATTTTAGAAAAAACAGCTCATTTAAAATACCATACATGTCATGGTTTTCAGAATACCTTTTATTCCTGTTATACCTTTAAATGGACAGTTTCTCTCTCACTGCTTGACAGGCTATATTTTCCATATGGAGAGTTTGGCCTTATTTGGTGTTTCGTTTTTCTTCCTGAGTGGAGTGAAGAAAGGGGTCAGAAGCATGAGCAAACAAAAGAAAGCACACAAACATATTGGTGTGCATTTCTGTGAAACATCCTATTCCTTGAAAAGCAACTAGATGTCAGGTCCTTGAACAAGACTAACACATGCACGCTGAAAGATTCAAAATAAGCAAGAAATACTGGGACTACGCAGCCTGCAAATATAAATGACACCATGCATGGCTTTAACATGTCAAACCAAAATGAAAAGAGAAATATGAGAAGAATAATGAGAATGAAAAAAATCAGTCAAATTATACATAGCAGCCCAGCACTGTTCAGCCGTATGAATCTTGTGACCGTAGTACTGCACTGTTTTAATTTTATACAGTATTCACATGATAGTTGTACAGTCTACAAAACACACTGAAAGCTATGTTTTCAAAAGGAAAGAAACCTCCTACAAACTGTGTTATGATCAATCATCTCTAAGCATGATAAACATGAAAATACACATATATACCCACATAACTATAAAATCAAAGCCATTTAGGTGTTTCTAAGTGTTTTTTCTTTTCACATGACTTTAAAAGTGATATTTGGTTATTGCCTGCCAAAAGAAAATCCAGTGAACCTTAGCTGAAGCATTGCTTAAACTCTTTGGGAGTTCATGTCTCAGACCTTTTTAGTCCTGTTTCAATCTTCTCTATGTGGCTGGAGTATTTGATTGTTTACTAGTCTTAGCATTCACAAAAGCCACAGTCTGGAACATGACTTGCAGCCAAACATACTCTGACAACACCTGTAGGCATAAAGCCCAATGACTTAGTTGGCTTGAAAAAAAATAAAGATCCTCTTCCATTTTAATACAGCCCAAAAGGTCTTTACAATAACCTGTCCTCCGGAGACCTCAGGGAAGTGTAAATGGTAATTTATGATGAAAAGATACAATGACCAGCAATTTTTCTTTCTTTTCTAGAGAGCAAAAGCCTTTCATTCAGTAGGTTTTCCTTTGTAACTGCTGGTGCAGTCATTTCTTTGGTGATAAAGAACTGAATGGCATTCAACCAACACCAGAATTACTAGGTTTTACTTATCAGATAGTCAAACATGGGCCCTGACCGCAGGCCCTGCTGTCTGCTTCCTTCACAGCCAGAGCTCGCACTTCTTGCCTGAGAAATGACTTGGGGAAGTCAGCAGGCTTTAGAATAGACTGTTATTAAATGCAAAGCTTCTGGTATCTTATAAGCAGCATATTTAAAACATATGATCAGACACATTTTATTATTGTGAATTTATGAATTCTTCATATAATTGTACACAGGAGACAGATTACGTCCCTCAGATGGCATAGATAAGGCAAACAAGTTGTCCTGGTTTCAGCTGGGATAGATTTAATTGTCTTCCTAGTAGCTGGTACAGTGCTATGTTTTCGAGTTAGGTATGAGAAGAATGTTGATAACACACTGATATTTTCAGTTGTTGGTAAATACTGTTCAGTGTAAAGTCAAGGCTTTTTGGCTTCTGATGCCCAGCCAGCAAGAAGGCTGGAGGGGCACAACAAGTTGGGAGGGGACACAGCCAGGGCAGCTGACCCAAAGTGGCATTCCATATCATGTGATGTCACATCGAGTATATAAACTGGAGGGAGTGGGGACAGGGGGATCACTGCTCAGGGACTAACTGGGCATCGGTCAGCGAGTGGTGAGCAATTGCATTGTGCATCACTTGCATACTCCAATCCTTTTATTACTACTATTGTCATTTTATTAGTGTTACTATTATCATTGTTAGTTTCTTCTTTTCTGTTCTATTAAACCGTTCTTATCTCAACCCACGAATTTTACTTCTCTTCTCAATTTTCTCCCCCATCCCCCTGGGTGGGGGGGGAGTGAGTGAGCAGCTGCGTGGTGCTTAGTTGCTGGCTGGTCTTAAACCACAACACGAGCACCTAGACCTAAGCACACTTAAAGCCTTATCAAGGACAGCAAAGCATACCCGAGTTTCACTCCAGAGCAACAACAGAACAGCAGATTTTAAGATATGTAAGGCAGCTTTTTTTTAAATAAAAGTGGATTAGCTCTGTCACTGTTGTTTCTCTTATGAGGAAGGAAAGAACACAGGGTCTTGTGGATTTTTCCGTGGCAGCTCTTGGTCCCCGTTTCCAGTGCTGCTGTCCCAGCTGGGGCAGAACTAGCTGGCGGCGAAGGCCAAGTGTTGTGCAGCCGGGTGTACTTTCAGTCTCAAACACCGAATCTTACGCTTTTAGGGCATCTGTTTTGCTATGATCTCAAACCAAAAACTGGCTAAGTAGAAGGTAGAAATATTAGACCACATAGCTGACTCCCAAGAATGAAACAGTAACATCAGAGAATTTTTCCTCTTGGTCTTGAAGAGACTGATCAAAACCTATAGTAAATCTGAAACTGAACCATATTTTTACTGTGCAAAGAGAATACCAGCAACATAAAAATAGGACAGGAAAACAGTAATTTTTTTCTCCATTGTGGGAATTATATCACCCAAAATAAACAACTTCATATCCACCAGCTGCATGTAAGAATTATTTCCAAGGCTGACAACTGCCTGCAATATTTATGTAATTTAGAAGTCTGAAGTATTTATCCTATTAAAATCCAGCATGTGGTAGAGATCTGGTTTTGTCTGAACAGGTCCAAGGCATAGGCTAGACCAAGATGAACTTTTTTTCTAATGCCAATGGAAAAATATTACTGTATTGAATTTCTAGCAAGTAATTGTTTTACTGAAAATAACAACTCAGGAAGCACTAGAAGTAACAGTCTGATAGTGAGACAAATAAATCGTAAGAGAAGTCTTTCCAAATAAATTTAAACACCCTGTAAATTCCTTACTTTATCTGATCTTCCTTAGTCATCTGTCATTCTTGTTATGCGTCTGTGTACTTTTTTCTGCATGTACAGTATTTATGTTCAAACCAAAACACTCCAACAAAATTAATGAAACGGCATATTCTAACTGAACTTTTTCAGTGTAGATTGGCTAAGTGAGGATATTACCAGTTTCTTATTCAGAGGGACACATTTTTGCAACCTTCTCCACATTTTAGTCCTTTTTTATTAAAAAAAGCAAACAGAATTGTGGTATTGCTATTCTATATAAAACATAAGAGTAACGTTAGTATTTTGCAATGCAAGTTTAAAGTACTGTTGTGCCAGGAAACACTACAGCTTTATTATTTACTTTTCTGTACAATCCTACCAAAATTTTTGTCAAACCTGCCTGTTTCCAAATCTGACCATGTCTCTGGCAACTTTGCAGGGATGGAGAGAATCAAGAGAAGTGATAAATCCTCTCATTTCCTCATCTAGTTTGCTGTCTAATCTCACTGCATATCAGTAATGCATCCTTATTCTCTACAATTCACGAAAACTGGGTAAACTGTAAATCCAACACAAAACATTTGTGGTTTTACCTACCGTCCAAAGTGAATTTTAATTGTTAACTATATGTTTTCTCCTCTGGCTTCAAGAAGGTAGGTTAAAACATGCATCTCCAAAGGAGATATATATGTGTGTATATATGTATGCAGATACACATTGTACATTCCTGCACTTCTAAAGAGCAGTAACTGTTGAAAGCGTAGGCATCTTGCATAATACACATCTCGGCTCTCAAATAATTTAGAGATACTGATACAGTATTTGGGACCAGCAGTTCTACTATGTTAGTGGGAAATACCTCTTAAGACACTCTTTCAAAACTGAAGAGACTTTAATAAACTGTAATGCAAATCTCAAAGGTAAGAGGTCTAGGCTTAGAAGACACAAGGAAAAATTACCTACAGCATACAATTTACAAAATAACAGGGAGCATCTCCATGGGTAGGTATGTTTGCAAAATTATGTTTAGAATCTCTGAACTCAACCATCTGCATTTTGATTCCACATGTTTAGAAGTAAAGCTTATATTTGGTCCAGTGAGAGCAGTCTTATTTCAAACTGGTAAGCCACACACTGTCCTCATTTAAATGTAAGAAAACAACGTGTCTGAAATGTTTTCATGTATGCACATGCAAATTATTAAAATTTGTATAAGATTAAATGTTGATGCTTTCATGGTTAATTGACACACATTATTTAATATTTATTTCTATAATTTCATTTCACACTAGTCCCTGCTCATTTTGCATTCTGAAGAAGAGAAGGGCAGTTTTTCAGCTGACCTAATGAAAATACTGCCACGACAAATGAGAAACCAACCTGTGTGCAGTGGAGTCCAGCTGGAGAGAATGCTAATTCTTTGCCTCAATACTCCCTTCAAAGAGATTATTCAAGCCTCTCTGTGACATGGAACACAGTGATCAGCCAGCAAATGCTAGAGATGAAAATAACCTTTATCTGTTTTAACAAAAAGGTGAACTAAAAAAAGCAGTCAGTCATGCCCTGAATGTTTACTATTAGCAAAAAACAAAGTGACTTTATTTAGTGCTTATTCAATAACTTTCATTGATAGGTTTGTTACTGTAGATTTTGGAATTATTAAATCAGTATAATTTATCCATATGAGGCAAAAGGAGGAATAAAATAAGNAAAAAAAAAAAAAAAAAAAGACCTGTTACTGAAATTTGGGAAACATATTTAAACTACAATTTCGCATACAAAAACTACACACACTGAAGCTCTGACCTTACTGTCCTTGTAAGGTGAGTGGAGTGATTTACAGAATTCAGGTATCAAATACCCCAAAAGCATGAGGGTAACTCAGATGAAAAGATGTGGCTCAGCCCCAATCTATCAAAGATGCGTGAAGGGACCAAAGTCAGCAAATGAATCAAACGACTAAGCATAATGAAAACCTTGTTAAGATGACAAAATGTACCACTAGAAAAATGACTTCAGATTTCTGAATTTTCACCTGCAGAAAAACGAAGTATCAAAGCAAGGCACAGGAAGTAACCTACACCACCAGGAATGCATCTAACTCATTAACAAATACTAACTTTTGCTCATGAACACTAGTCTTAACATGTTTTAATCTTACAGTAATTAGTTACATAGAGGACTCAATATATTTTGTCTTAGTCTAATTACACTTTAAAAAGCTCTTAATGAAAGCAGGCTGATGTTATCTGCTGTAGAAATATTTATAAATAAAATCAAGACTACAGTGTCCTCTGAGTGAAACAGAATATCACCCAGTAATAATCAAACCTGGCAGTGCCTTCCATGACTTACAAGTACATAATGATATTAATATCAAGCTTTCATATAGTGCTTTCTATCAGCAATATCAAAGCACTTTAGAAGAAGAGAAGCATCAGTATTTCCATTTTACATATTGGGAAGTCCGACACAAAAATGATCTGACAGGGTTAAACATCAAGAAAAGACAAATGCCATCTCTACTCACTGAAGATTTTCTGTAGTTATAGGCAATTGTTCATCAAATTTTATAAGCATTTGATCTCTCATTAGAAAACAGAAAGACAAAACTAATTCAAAAAACAAGGTTTGAAGTATTTAACAGCACAGACAATCTAATGGCAAATTTAAATTTGCATCAGCATCTGAAAGTAGGTTTTTTTAAATTATACTTGCATTTCTTTGGTTGGTCATGAAAAATTAAACCATAAATACTCAAAATTATAAAAATTGTGCTACAATTACACTGAATTCTCTTGTGGGGTCCTACTACACAGAAACGTGTTTTGCACCTAGAAACATAGGCAGATTAGATTTCTAGGGAGAGTTTTTAATTTTATCTCTAGAAGTGATGTTATTTGGAGTAGTACAATTGTGATGCATTACTTGCAGCACAGTAACTTGGGGCTGTGAGTCACAGTGAGAAAAGGTCCTGATTTTGTCACGACACGGAACAGGACTGCCACTGATCATGCTTGCAAAGGTACTTATTCTTTTGCATGTAGTTCAGAAACCATTTAAGTGATTTCTTTCCATTTTATTTAAACTTCTTTCATATCTTTCCTGATTTAGCTAAAAAATAAAACCAGGCACATTTTATGGAAATGGAAAAGATTTTAAAGGCTTTGTACACAACCATGTAGTGTGTTCAAGAGAAATCACACCCATGAAGGGTATACCTTTTTAATTCCGTATGGTGACAGGAAGAAGTATCTGCCATTGTAACAAAAGGTAGATCTACACGGTGGCAGTCAGAAGATGCTATTGCTGTGAACAGTGTTCAGATTATTCGGAATATCTGGACAATGATTAATAAAATGTCAATTTAAGTGCCACTCGTCATTCACGTGACATAGCATTTTCAGTGCTGGTTGGCTCTGACACAGTCCTTGAGTTGTCAAGCAGTAACCATCACCTCATCACAAGGGGCCCTGGAGAACTTCTGGAAGGCTTCAGCCATCCATTCCACTCTGGAAATAGTGTTGTAGCCAATGCTGAGGAAAGCAGCAATACACATGATGATGCAACTAAGAAGTTAGCTTAACTCAATTTCTTGGGGAAATCATATTATTTTTCAGTACAGTATGCTGGAAATATATTTTTTTATTTATACGCACACACATATATATGTATTTCCTGACAGGTGCACTACAGTGTCCCTAAGGAAAAAAAAAAATCATCTCAAACTGAAAGACAGAGTCTGGAAAGTAGATAGGTGAAGAAAGAAAATCAAATATACAGCTTCATCTGATGGGTGATCTATAAATTAACAAAAGCCAAACCCTTTCAAATGTGATTTATTAATGAGCAATGCTTAAAATTTCATTCTGACTAATGGAAAAGATATCCACACACAAGGAATTCTAAGAAGACAATCTGTTTATGGAAAGAAGCACCAAGCAATGGTGGAGCAGAATAGAAAGCAGTATGCCACCTTCCTTCAGTATCACTACCCAAAAAAGATGGATTTGGAAAGGTCTCCTGAAGGCATCAGATTGGGACTGTTTCACACTAACTGCTGGTGAAAATGGAGACTGCAGCATTTGGAGATGTGCCGCACAGAGGTTTCCAATGTATAGTTACTGCCGGAAGTCTTCCCCCACAAGTAATTTTTTCTATTTAAACAGCTTACATCTTTCGGCCCCTTGTCCATGTTTGAGAAATTTCAAGTGTAATTTTAGTTCGCTATAACGAAGCAGGAAGACCACCTAGCAGTACTTTTCTCTATAGACTACAGTGACCAGGTTTGCTAAATCCTTTTCATCAAACAGGCATTACAAATCTGTTGCTGGAGCTGCAAATTTAAGCCAGTATCTGCCCCTTCTGAGAACTGCATCTTAAAGCAGGATGGTCCTGTGTCAACTGTACTAGAAAGAATAGGTTTTTAGATGTCTAAAATTGCTGAAGTCATTTAAGTATCTGACAGAAAAAAAAACCACATTGCCAGCATTGCACAGGACACGTTTCAAGGACAGAACTGAAAACATTTATGGATTGTGCAGACACAGCAGTCTCAAAAATACTTTTAATGAAGTCTTACTACCTATAGCAAAGAACTTAGAAAACCTGCATAGACCACCTTACTGTTAAATGTATTAAATCAAACTCCAGAAACTACACAGTTCTTCCTACAGTCTCGGAAACAAGGTCGATCAAATGGTTTAGGAGATTGCTAGCCTCTCTCATCAGCCACATACAGGTGGTAAACTCCATAGCTCAGTTGTATTCAACGTCCTTTCTTCAAGGCACACAACTGCTGGTGCTGCTATGGGTATCAGAAGAACGCTGAAACAATTGATCCCACAACTGCTGTTAACTGTCCCCCAAAATGCTCCTCTGACAGAGAGGGCATAATGCTTCACCTGTGGTTCCTCAGGATAGATTCCCTACCTCGAGGCATCCTGCCACGTCATACGGTACATGTCTGCTGCTGTACGTTTCTGGAGTTTATTTCTCCAGACCATTCCTATGCTCTGTCATCCTAAGAATGATAACCATATGTGATGGGGCTATGGTCCAAATTCACTGATTTCACATTCTGTATCACAGTGAGAAGTAGATAAAGCCTTTAAAACCCCTTAAGTGGACAACTGTTCACTGATGCATTCCCAGGAACTACTTTCCAATTCAAGACCATTATTAGCTAACAATTTCGTCCTCCATATCTTCAGCCGCACGATTGTAAATGTCAGACAGCATTACTAGTCATTATTTATCTCTCATTATTTTTCTCCCTCAGTGGTATTTATGTCACTTAGTTCCGCCAGTCTATTGTGCACCAGTTTCAAAAGGTGATGATTTTTAATCGCCGTTTTTAGTTGGATGATTTGTAGTTTCCTGTGACTATACTTTCTATTACAGTTAGACAAAGCAAGAGGTAAAAGCACTACCCCTTCTATTGCTCTTTGTTATCTTCATAGCTTTACATTAGCATTATATCATCTCTGTCTTGCCTAAATAGTCTGAAGAGGTATTGAACCAAGTGCTTTGAAATCTACTAAATGAACATTCTTTTTACATTATTCATGGATAATTGTCAAAGCATCAATAGAGAGCTAGTAAACCTTCCTGTACCTATATGAAAAACTGAAAGCTACAAAACACACAACACAGTGGGAAGGTGAAAACTGTTTTCTAGGTAGAAGATTTACATTCTGGATGTGCTGAGCTGGATGTACAACATGTTTCTAGGATGATGTGGAATGCTGTCCCCGGAACCCTGCTGGCTTGCTTCCCCTCGCAGCAGTTTTGGTGTTAGCCCTGACAAGACACAGCACTGGAGAGACATCTGAACCATCCCAGGAGCTGCATGTGGCTGAAAAGCTTGGCCAGTTTTACAGTAACAGAAAGAGCAGATGCAGTGGGGTGGGGAAGCCTGTTTTCAGTTACTGGTAAAGCAACACAAAGGCACCTTAAGGAAAACACCCTTTGGCCTTTTCATGTCAGCAGAACTAGATTTCATCACTTGAAAAAGATCCTAAAATATCATCCCAGTTCATTCGCAAGACACACTGGAATACAGGTCACATGAATAATCCCTCCACTTCCAGCTTCCTGTACCTTTCAGAAATAACTAAGTATTTAGTCTACAAGGGCCCATCCCACCCACTTTCCTCTTCATTTACTTTCTCACCTCTTTAGGACCAGAAGTTGCTCCTTTCTTCTGTCTTAAGCCAGTGAGACTGACAGTAATCCTTCCTTACTCACATATTTTATACAAGCAAACACCACAGCAACACTATGTCATGGAGAGGTCCCTTCCTCTCTGGCACTTCAGTGACTGGAAAACTCACCTGTTTCTCTTATTCATAAAGACTGACTCTGCTATGAACATGCACCTTCAAACACACAAAAGTATAGTACTGCTGTCCTCGTGCTCCTGAGCAGACATTTTTTTCTGCATGACGCAGAAAGAAAATTTAGTATGGGGTACAGAAACAGACCAAAATTATTTAGACCTAGTTTTAAGAAGCAGTAAATAAGACTGATCATGGTAAGCAGAGGTGAGGCCAAAACAATAGCTTTATTTTCTAATGGACACTTGGATAATTAGGTGGGAGAGGAGAATGAAAAACAGCCAGCATATTTTGAAGAGGGAGGTAACATTCACTTGATGCAGTGACAGAGGAAGTGTAGGAGGTGGCACGAGACACCCAGTACATCCAAAGTTGCTTGTGGCAGGGCTGGCATGGGACCCAAAGGGACTACAGGGGAGTGCTCAGTCTCACTAAAAACACTCAAAACCAGCAATGTACTGATATCTTGTTGTCCTTATTATTGCCTGTATTATTTGCAGTATCTGAAGAGCAATCCCATCAGTTATCATACCCACAGTATCTGTGTCTGCTAATTACACATGCAGATCTTTTCCATGGTGTACATCAGCCTTCACCTGTAATTAGCACATTATCCATTATCCCCCCAACACTTAATTATGAATAAGGCCACATGATATCCTAGTATCTGTATTATCCAACTGATGACATTAAATCATTTGATCTAAATGCCTAACTTTAAATGTCTAAGTGTCTTTGTTAGGCTAAAACTTCCATTTGTGCTGTAATAGGTTAAGCAGCTCCACGATACCAAACAGCAACACAGAACATCGGTGATCCAGCTCTGTGCGCTGCTTTCCATCTGGCACTCTACTGTTGAGCATGCTTGTAATATACCCTGTGCACAAATTTGATTCTACAGAAAACAAGAGTTAAGGGCACCTGACTGGCATTGAAAACGCTCAGGAGTGTTCCCTGAGTTCCTGGCAAGCCTATGAAGATGATGGCAACTTCAAACAAGTTTACTGTTTCTTTCTGTGTAATTCAGAGTTTGTACTATTCTGAAAGCCTGACATGAAGCGCGAATTACTGACTTCTTGACTCCTGGCTGAGAGCAAGGGCTACTTCTATTAAATCAGATTGTGATTATAAGAAAGAGGTAAGAAATAAAACCAGGATTAAATGTTCAAAAGTCAGTTACCCTGTCATCTCTACAATTTAAGTTACAGATCTGAACCTACTCTTAAGACAGAATTCACTTACTTAACAGTCAGATTTCTCACATTTCATGCTCCATCCTGTTTAAGTGTGAAATTTGCTATGGGAACTTCACAGTATTACCTAGAAGTTAATTTGCATTGCCATGTTGCAGCTCTACATATTCCCATACAAGAAATGCACACACTCGTCATTTGAGAAGACAGAGCAGGGCCTCACACATTCTTTTAAAAGGACTATATTTGACACAGTAACTTGTCTTCAAAACTGGGAGTCACCCCACACACACACACTCCCACAATTTAGCTTACACCATAGCATGTAGGGAACTCCTGAGAGGCAGAAAAAACTCAACTCCATTGGGCTGAAAGTCAGGTCTTCCAGTTCTTGCGTGAGTGTTCTACAGAAAAAGACAGGCACCCCATCCTCTGAGCGTATCTTAAAAAGAAACAACAACCAAGACCATTTTGCCACAGGTCTGCTCTTACACAGATGTACGAGACATTCATTCTCTGAACACATGCAGGAGACTGAACTCTTCAGAGGATTTAGGTGAAGCAATACTTAAACCAAGATTAATCCCATCTAATTATAGCACTTCACAGAGAGGTCCAAGTTACAAGAACCACCACTCCATGTAGGCTTATTACGTAAAGAGTGGAGAAAGACTGGCACCTTCAGGCTGTCATTCATGTTAGGTATGTATCTCGCTGCTAAGAATGGGAACATTTCAAGATGGAACAACATCAGTGTAGGAACCCAGGGAATTATCAGTCAAACACAGAAAATGCTCACTGTATTTGAAACCTCTAACAAAAGTGGTCAATTCCAGAGGTTTTCTGGGAATTGGACTCTGGTACCTAAAGTTAGCCGAGGCCCTATTTTCGGCAAAACTGTCATTTAGATCTGTTTTTTGGCCTATTTCTTAAAGCAATTTAAAAGAATAAGAAATAAAATAACATTAAAATTAACCAGTTAATTACCTAGATTTGCAGATAAACATGTAGTAAGTACCCTGTGCTTGGGCTATTAATTCCTAACACTGTGCTAAGGCTTTGAAGTTTTGAGGACAAATATCAAAACTGAAACATCTTATTCTGCCTGCTATATGTCATCTCTTTACTGCTAAATTAATATTTATTATTCCACAAAACCAGTTGCAAAATGCAACCACCCATTTTAAATTGACCTTTAGGAGTTATGAATAATGACAGGTACAAAATGCACTAACAACTTATGGTCAAAAGCCATTAAGGTGGAATCACAGTATTTCAGAGTATAATTGTAAGAGACAGTAAAACTTTAACAACATATCAGGTAGGATTTCAAATAATGAAATAATTGTTTTCTGGCTACCTGCATCTTCCTTGAATTTTCCTATGCCAACTTTCTTTAGACATGCTGTTACATGTCAAAAAGTCTTGGCAAAACACGCTATTATTCAACTATAAAATAATAACATCCTCTACACTGAACAATATATGCAACACTGACAAACGATGATTGGCTCAAAGATTCCAGAGCAGGAATCCATTAATAGCTCCTATGCATGAATTATTAAACTTTTTTTTTTCCATTTCATAAATCAACCTAATTGCATACTTGTGGACTGAAACAGCAAAATGCATACTCCACATGAGTTCTTTTTTTTTTTCCTCAAAAGCTAAGTATCTCGTACTGATATCCAGATAGTCAGCAATCAAAATACTAATTTTAATTAGCTCAGCTAGGATACAGTTGTATTCAGTGCAAGAAAACAGCACTGTTTTTACAAAATTATCTCTAGAAGAGAACAATAGCTCAAAAACAGAACTTACCTTCTCCTCTAAACTGTTTCTCTGAGACTTGTTAGAGAATTTCCTTTTTCTGTGAGTTGCTGATCAGCTGAATGAGTTATAGATTTATAAAGTCAAAAAATTAGAATTCCTCAAGAAAGTAAAGTATTAAAACTACACAAAGATCAGGACTGAAAGGGTAAGACACAACATGGCTCTCATCTAAATGTTGCTGCCTAAAAAAGCTAGATGTCAGGTTAGTCATCCAAGTCATCTGCACTGTTGAACATTTGGAGGAACAGCTGCCCTTTGGGGGAGCCTCCTTCTCACTGCTGACTACAGAGAAAGGACAGATCAGTAGTTTAAGTGGACACACACCTTTAGATCACTAAGACAAGCTTAAACATCTAGACGAGTCACTGGTTGCCACCAGCATCTTGGGCTTTTTCTGATCTGTTTTTTAACTGCATCAGTTCAGTGATCCAGATCCTTGTGAGGGTTTCCAAACATTAATACCAACATAAGCCTGAGGAAAAGAAGACCCAGCTCAGAGCAAGGAAGATGCCAGACCTTCTCTTTTGATGGCAGGACAGATTTATAGCAGAAGAAAGAAAATTGCCTCTCACAGTACAAAGGATTCCATTATTCTCTCAGTGTGTTTTTGGAGCAGAAATCCTTTTTGCCTGTGCAGCTAGAGAATTTACTGAGTAGTGTTTCCACTCAGAAGTACAAAATTATCCTTCTCAAGAGTGATTTTGAGTCGTTATCTTTTCTGATGTTTATTTTAACTAATTAACTAACGTTATGAAACAGTATTTCATGCCAAAATTATACTCAGCCAACTCCCATGATTTTACTTGATTGTGATCAGTGATCTATAAATACTTACACTATGATACTACTATTTCCCAGGCAAAAAAAGAAGTTGTTATCTCAACTTTACAGTTCTAGAAAACAAACTTTGCAGTTCTAGAAATCACCAATATCAGATATAGGAATCACAGTATCAGATATGGGAACACAGTTCCTGAAGCTTTAAGCAGACAAATCTATTAAAACGATGCTGAAGAACATAAGGGAGTTCAGGACACTGAAGAAATAGCTCCAGTGAATACACAGCCTTATACAGTTAGTCTATCAGCTACAACAGGTACAAGGAAAACCTGCACAGTTGTTTCTCTGTAATTTCAGAAATAAAAGTCAATGTATGAGTTGAAATATTTAATGCTATGCTAAAGAAATTATGTAATCTGAGATGCCTGTGAATAGCAACGTTATAACTAATGGTCCAAACAACAACTAGCACAGGACTAATAGTAACACAACGGAGGCAAAAGGTGGCAACAGTAAGATCACTCACAAACTGCAACTGAACAGGAACTGACATCCCATGCATGTATTAGATGGCTTGAAGTGCAATCCCTGCCTCTGCTCTGAGACAGAGCTTCTACCAGCATCACAAATATTGATGCCTCATGAGTGGAAGAGAAAGCAGAAGTGGTAGGGGAAGCTGGCAACAGGTCAAGCAGTGCTATGAAGGCTTGGAAAGGAAGCTGTGCAACTGCCATAAAAAGCTTAAGTGATAAATATTATGTACTTGACTAGTAAACAAGGTATCTTCAAGGCAAAGACTAAAAATTCTATAAAAGACATTTTACTGCCCAAATGTACCACTTAAAAATAGACATCCTCAACTAAACCCACTGTTGCTTACATCTATATACTTATTTTATGGGAAAAGTAATAAACCAATTGAAAAAGCACAGTACCCGTGACACAAGCTGGCAGGTGGTGCATAACATAAGCTATCAACTTGTCCCAGATAAAGAAGCATTTGTGACAAATCCCATGACAAACCCAGTAACATTTCTGGCCAAAACTGAACAAGCCTAGTCCCAGGAAGATAGGGGACTGCAAAGTATGGACTGGGTGACTGGAGCTGGTAAGGGCACAGCACACCAGAGCTTCAGCAGCAGGGCATGGCCCGCAGTGGCCAGCGGGACCAGCTGGAAAGACAGGCTCTGGAAGGCAGAGCCAGGACAACAGTGCTCTAAACTCTGCAAACAAGCTCAACTCCACCAACGGCCAGTGCCAAAACTAGATGCCAAAATGTAGATGGTAGATACAGCTGACGCCCTCTGAACCTTTCAATTCAGGCAGATTCCGTTGTTAGCCTTTAAAATCTGGGGAAACGTAGCTCCCTCCAAAGTCCGCATACTCCAAGCAGTAAAATGAGGGGAGAGATGAGGAAGACTTTTCTGGATCTGCACAGAGAACACTTTCCTTTCTTTACACTTTAAGAAGCAGAAAAAGCAGACAAAAAGGATGACAAAACTAGCAATGGCATCAACATCCCCAGAAACGTTGCTGAGGCAGCTTTGCAGATCTAGTTTCAGATGCCTAGTAAGCATGATGGCATCAGTCACACTTACTTCACGTTTTAAAATACTGAGAGCCTATGGAACAAGTAGCATCATGGGAATGGCATTCTACATAATACACTGCACAGCAACACAATTTCTTCAAGGAATTGCTCTCTCTCCAAAGAAGATCCAAGACAAGACACTCTAGCCTCAGTATCCTGACCATTTAGCGAGGAACAGCAAGCAATAAACACAGAGTAGTTTCCTCAGCCTAATAAGAAAGCTCAATAAAAGACATATAGGTGCTGCCACTGGCATAAACCTCCATTTTCTCAGTTACAGCACTTAATTCTCTCTATAGTAATAGAATTCTACCTATTCTGATCTCCATTTGATTCAAAAGCTTCCCAGGTGAGAAAGTGAAGGAAAGCAACTCCCCCTCTTCCCAGTAGTGTAGCCTCCCCTCCATAGCTCCTCGGTTCCTTTCATACAGAAACACAACTACCAACCTCATCCTCAGTGACCAAAAAAGTCATGTGTCAGCCCCTGCCCCCATAAACCCCGTGCTGCCTTCCATCACTAGAGCCTGGGTTTATCTATTCAGCTCACTAATAGTCTTTATTACCTTCCTACATCTCAGATTAAAGAACATATTCACCCTACTCCAATGTGCCAAAGGGCAACCAAGAGTGCCCAGGGAACAGAGAGACATCACACCCGTATCTCCTGTCTCAGCAAGCAACCATACATCAGGGATGATCACCCTGCAGAGAAGATGCTACTTTTTACCCCCACTAGGGAATTTAACTTTCTCAATTTCATTCTGAAGCTCCTCTTAATTAACAATTTCCTTAAATTCACAGACTCTGCTATTTTTCATGCCACCATGTGAGTGGGAAAATGTAGGGTAGCAAAGAATCTGGTTCCACATAATTTATTTTCTGGGAAGAAAGGTCATTACACCAAGCCCTTATACCACTGAAAAAAGCGTACTTCATTTGCTTCATTTGGTAATACTGCAAATGCATTCAATAATAATATATGAAAAAGCATTGACTAATTTTCCCAATTGATTAATTATAAAAATGTCTACAGTGATTGAGCATACCATCTCTGCAGCATGTGTTGTACTTGAAAAAATTGCAATGTAGTACGTTTCCCTCACCACTAGCTGAGTGGTGCTGAGCTGGAAGTTTAATTAGTTAAATGGTAAGTTACCTAATTTTAGCATTTGCTTCCAGAGGAGGTAAGATACATACGAATCATTTTTCCAGTCCTGTGCATACTACTGAAACAAAAGTGAATGCAGTTTGGAAAAGTCTGTATCCTTTTCATATCCCTTACCAAGCCCTGAGGCACATACCAAAAATAAACAGGGTTAAAAATTGTTTTAAAAAACCCACTTATTTTTCAATTGATTATGACTACATATTTAATAAAGTCATAATTTAAAATTAGACTAGGCTGGTTTTAGGCAGTAATTAGTTCTAAATAAAACCTAGCAGCCTTATTGAACATAAAGTAATGACATTATCACTTCAGATCACAAACAGAATTGTAAAGATTAGCACCGCTATCTAATAATTTATTTGAGCAGAGACAACGCATCTCAGAGAATGTTATGCTACCATTAACTTTTATTATATGAGCAAAAATAGATGATAGCAGCTCATATCATACAAAAGAACAAACAATAGATGCTGTATTTATGTCAGCACTGTGTTTTAGCTTCTGTCAGTAAACAAAAATGTAAACACACTTGTACAGTTTTTTTAATGTGTTTATTATGTACATTTGTACATAGTATTTCATCTGAAGCATCTGATATTTACCTTGGTTAGGTGGGTGCCTGTTGTTCATTCGACACAAGAAACTGACGAGGACAAATGTATTATTCTGTTACAAGCAACTTCTTCCAGCATTGCCTATTTATTATTTTTTAAAAATTCCTACTCTTGAACAGCTGTACCAGATAGCACACAGTCTAATACTTGCATTCTTAGCCAAACAAACCCTCCATCATTGCTATTTGACCTAATTTATTTCAGATTTCAAATGGAAAATTCCAAAAAACACAGTAAGAAAAGTTTTAGAAGAGATAAGACTATTGCAAAAATAACATTTTAGCTTTACTCTTTTCACAGCAGAACACTACTCTATATAATTAAAAATTCAAATCAAATCTCAAAGAACTTTAATTGAATTCTCTGAATTACCTGAATTTATTTAAAAAGTGGTTCTTCAGTGGCCTGAAACTCTGGATCATCAATGCACTATGACAAACTACTAGAATTTACATGCTAATAAAATCACATTAAAAGAACAGATAAAAAGCAGAGTTTAAGGGCTCTGAAAAGACTCAGTGTTTAATACCTAATTCTTCTTAGTTTTTCCCTTAAAATAGCAATTAATTTACTGACAAAGTATTTCTAATAAAACACTATTTTTTACGCATACTGAATTTCTTGTAATATGTAAGTATGCTTATCTCCTTACAAATTGTAGCACCACATTACTGCACTTTCAGTATTATTCCAAAGCACTCCCGAAATAGTTAAGAACTCTCGCACGAAAACTAGAAAAGTTTTGCCATGTGAAGAAATTACTAGAAAAATTTTACCATGTAGGTCTCTGTTCACTTTATATTTAAAAAAAGCATGAAATACAGCCAAAATGGTACCTTAAGTAGAAGTACCAGCAGCCTCGTATGCACACAGAAAAGTGGCTAGGAAGTGTTTTAACAGGCCACACAGAAAAAATTCTGATCATCTTTTTTTTGTCAAATCACATTTTAAACCTCAATAACCACACAACATAAAAGAAAGCCAGTGAGCAAAGATCATTGGTAAAGCAGAAGCCTTTCTTACTGCTAACACCACTAGTCATATGTCATTTTGCATTACCTGAAATCTTCAGTCAAAAAAACAGAGAAGGAAAGCCAGTGAGAAGGGCAGCAACTGAGCTGCGGATTGCAGTGAAAGAATGTGCCAATGCCACAATGCCCAGACCTCCCAAACCGAGTCGGGGAATACTCCTGCAGTAGCAAGGCAAGATGATTGGAAACACCACACAAAGGAGGACAAAAATCAAACATTTAGCATGCTCAGGCTTAAAAATGAAAAGTTGCATTTTCCTGCTGAGCTCTCTGCAAAGGAAGGCAAAGGCAGCTCCCATCCATGAGGTATTCTGTGCAAGGAGAAGTCTCTCCTTTACACCATGTTGCTCTGAATCAGTGGAGTAAATTCAGGACAAGCTACACAGCACGACAGCATGGACTAATCAACGTAAAACAAAGCCATCGCTGGCACCCGCAGCTCATCATTTACAAACATGTGACTAACATGAACATAGTAATATCTTTGTTCTCATTCTGAAGCTGTTATCAAAGAAGATTCAACGTGGAAAACTGACATAAGCATGTGCAAGTAGAAAACTCTTCATGGGGTTTAGCTGAACAGAGGCTTCAAAGACAGGAGTTACTCATTTAGGGACTTTGTATCAGTATCAAAAAGAATGAAGTTCAAACTGCTTCACTGCTCTGAAGCCCTGGAACAGTACTGAACTTGCTTTGAAAGGCATAAAATGGAAACACACATTTATTTGACTTTTATAATAATATCAATTTAGGAAATAGGAGCAGTATGACTGTTATGATGTTAACCATTTCAGGAAGAGAATTTAAACATTGGCTTTTATTTGGGAAGTAAGTTTGAAATGAAAAAATCAGCAGAAGCTGATTTGTGACATCACAGTATCAAAATATTACATCACTCCCTTGCTTCACTAATCTCTAAGGCTCACTTAGAAAGAAAGTGTAACCCATCTGCAACTCAGCTCTTTATTTCAGAAGGAAAAATACTTCAGTGGTCTGGTGAAAGCTGTTCTTCACACATCCATAAGCAGAAGAGAGCAGCCCTATGACCTGCACTCTCCTCCACTGGCTCCTGGGAACACGGAACATGAGATAGTTACAGCCCTGTCTACAGAAAGAGCTCTGCAGGTGACTTGCTACAGTTGTTCTTGTGCATTATAAAAAGTGAACCCAGGTTTGCCACCAACCTGCTGAACTCAATGAAAAGCATTAGAGTTTACCAAAAGGTAGTATCAGGCCATACAAATTGGCATATATTCTGGAACGCTTACCAAATAAGTACACCACCCTAAAAGGGGACCAATAATAATGATGATACAAAATGGAGTGGGAAGTGTCATCTATAAAGAGATCTTTGTCCCTCCCTTACACTCTCAGCAATTTCTAAAAATATTTCGGTCAACATATTGTTTTGTGTCAAATATAAACTGAAGACATTTCAGGATATGGTCTTTGGTGTTTATGCCTCATGGTTATAAAATTAGCCTCAGGTTCATTATTCTGAATAAAAGAAGATTTAAATTTTTAAACCTAAAGTGAAGAGTGTGCATCGAACGCTTGGAGCTATGTTTTACCTACAGAACATTTTGCATCCTGTTTGTGCCCTAGGAATTGAATTTAATTATTTTCAACATAATTAACATAGTTTTGACAGAAAAAAAAATAGACTATATTAAGTTTTTAATACTAAAATAGGTCTGGTATTTGCATTTATTTTCAAATGGCCACAGTATTAACATTTGTTTTTCATTTAATACAACCATATTGAATGGCTCCTGAATGTTCAAAGTAAATGAAACACATTTATTTTTCTGTACTTACAATTGTGAATTTCATTGTGCTACAGCAAGCATTCAAAAAAAGAAAAAGATTTTTTTTTATTTTTTTTAACAGGCCAAGGGGGAATTTAGCAACAAATATAGCAAGACTTTTGTAAGTGAAAATCTACTATATTCCACTGCATAGTTAAGAGCACAACCAAATCTGCCTAAAAGTTCCTTCCAGATAGGCGCAATTTTAGAATGATCTTGCAAGTATGTACAGACACACCCACACATCAACAAAAGTGTGAGCATACCTTCCCTGCTGTGTGCTGCACTTAGCATTGCACAACTGTCACTCCAAAGGCCATTCTGCATACTTTCAGCCTAATGGAAAGTCTGAATAAAATGAACAGATTAAGTAATACGTTGGAATACTTAAGCATATTTGTCACCTACTATCACCAACTTATTTCCTTAAGCACCCCTCTTTTGGAGAAAGACTGTTTCCAGTTCAGTTTCTTGCTCTAAATGGCACTCTGGCGTGGTCCCTTTCTCCCTTCCGAGAACAGTGGGGAGTGAAGAGTATCACCCAGCTAACTTGTATGGCAAACCTAGGGTAAACTGGGGTGATGTGAATATTGTCATCATGCATCTCCACTTTGTGTAGTTTGAGAGAGATTATATCAAAATACAAGGGTAAAAAAAACCAGGTTTGAATTCCTCTGACCTAGTCTTTGATGTTTATTTTTTTAAAATTCCTGGGTCTGACTCAGGCACTTACACACACTTCATGTTCAGAGAGAACTAGGTTAAATGAAATATTATGTTAATATATCTACTTCTCCTCCTGAGTGATTAACTCAGACACAAATATCTACCTTTTAGGTGCCTAAATTGGGTTAGATGAATGCCAGCAAAATATTTAAGCAAGTATTCTGAGGGATCATGAAAATGTCCCAGACTTCCCTGTACTTCCCAAGGCCTGAGCACGGAATTGCAGAGGAACAGGGCTGCCACAAGCAAGGGAAACCTCACAGCAATGGCTCTCTACTGTGGACTCTGTCAGATTTTCTTAGCTCCTACCAAAAAGAAAATCCTTCGCATTTGAGATTCAGCTGATGCAACTCTTTATCTGTTAAGAGGAACATGAAATCGGCTAAGTGAGCTAATTATGGAAAGGAATCGCTGTGTAATTATTGAAGTAACCTTTTCTCACTTTCCCAGTTAGACACAGTAAAAATACTTCACAACATTTCCAAGGAATTAACACAATTTTTTTCCAAACTGTTTACAGAATATTATACTCAAGAGATTATATTTAATGAGCAAGGCTATGTTTTAAAGGAAAGGGAATACAGATAAAAAGCAAGCAAGCTCTTCTATACATTCTGAAGGTACTTGACAGTGCAGCTCTCCAGCAATCAAGCATATAAAAAGATTTAATAGACATGGAAAGCTGGAGGTCAATGAACACTGGAGAAGGCATTTTTATTCAGTCAAGTGAAATCCTAGCAGTGCAACATAAGAGTAACTTGACTAGGATTCATGCAGCTTATTTAGCAATTTTTACAGCACAAATGCTTTTCCTTGCTCATTAGATTACTGAATTAGGAGGTACTTCAACTCTAAAGGAGTCCAATGCTCCTCCAAGAACTCAAGTTGAAATTTATGAATTCACCTGATTCTATTTGGAAAACTTCTCAAGAGCTGCTATAGCCAATTGTTAACTGTAACATCATGCCAAGAACATCACTTTAAAACCAGGGGTTAGAGGCTTTGTCTAGCTACTGTGAAATGATCTGCTTTTATTCTGGTATTTCTGTGTCATACTAATTGTATAATGCTGAGGATGTTGCATACTGTCACTGTTTGTTTAACTACTGGAAAATTGCCATCAGAAAGAAAAATGGGAAACTGTTTTAATGAAGTGGCTTTCTGAACGATCTTGGAGAAAAATTCTCTTTCCATATGACTCTTCAGCAGCACCTCTATCTAACACTTCATCTGTATACTTCTGTAGTCTCTCACATCTAAGGATCTCCGAGCTTTTTGCCAGTATTAATTATAGTTCATGGCAGTCTTGTAAGGAAAGAAAATAAACATATCATTATGATAAACAACGGAAATGTTGTAAGCTAAGACATTGCAGTGGATTTAAAAATACTCCAGTCAAAACAACAACAACAACAAATCTCGGTTGTTTAGTGTTGGGGGTGGGGG